>JAOPSE010001791.1:0-114685 GCA_029449295.1 Zea luxurians | reverse complement strand
TTTATGCTCAACATGTGTGTTTGACTTAGAGATAGAGATTTGAGTTTGATTTGCAAAAACAAACCAAGTGGTGGCATAGAGTGATCCATATATGTCAAATTGAATCAAAATAATTTGAGTTCTTATTTGAAGTGTTTTTGTACTTGTTCTACTTGCTTTATGTTGTGTTGGCATAAATCACCAAAAAGGGGGAGATTGAAAGGGAAATGTGCCCTTGGGCCATTTCTAAGTATTTTGGTGATTTAGTGCCCAACACAGGTGCCTAATTGTAAAATGGTGGACAAAGTACAAATCAAGGATAAAGGTATGTTTCTCAGACTTAGTACATTGTTTTATGGACTAATGTATTGTGTCTAAGTGCTGGAAACAGAAAAATCGAGTTGGAGAAGAGATGGCTCGAGCAGCCAAAGTCTGTCCAGTCTGGGTGCACCGGACTGTCCGGTGGTGCACCGGACAGTGTCCGGTGCGCCAGGCTGGCTCGGCGTGAAGTAGCCGCTCTCGGGAATTCGCCGACGGCGTACGGCTAAAATTCACCGGACTGTCCGGTGTGCACCGGACTGTCCGGTGAGCCAACGGTCGGCCGCGGAATCTGCGCGCGACACGTGGTCGGGCCAACGGTCGGAAGGGGGCACCAGACTGTCCGGTGCGCCAACGGCTCCCAGATCTGCAACGGTCGGCAGCGCTGTTTAAGGAAAGAAATCGGGCACCGGACAGTGTCCGGTGTGCACCGGACTGTCCGGTGCACCCGACGACAGAAGGCAAGATTGCCTTCCAGATTTTCTCTCAACGGCTCCTAGCTGCCTTGGGGCTATAAAAGGGACCCCTAGGCGCATGGAGGAGAATAAGAAGCAACCTTAGAGCATTCTTGATCATCCACACTCAGTCTTTGCGCATTCGTTTGTCATTCTCAGTGATTCGAGCTCCGTTCTAGTGAGAACTTTGAGATAGTCTTTTGAGCTCGATTCTTGGCCGTGTGTGTGCGCATTTTGCTGTGGATTTGTGTGTGTTGCTTTCCTCCCTTACTCTGAATTTCTTGTGAATCTCAAGTGTAAGGGCGAGAGGCTCCAAGTTGTGGAGATTCCTCGCAAACGGGATATTGAAAGGCAAAACAAACACCGTGGTATTCAAGTTGGTCTTTGGACCGCTTGAGAGGGGTTGATTGCAACCCTCGTCCGTTGGGACGCCACAACGTGGAGTAGGCAAGCGTTGGTCTTGGCCGAACCACGGGATAAACCACTGTGTCATCTCTGTTTTGATCTCTTGTGGTATTGTGTTTTGTTGAGACTCCTCTCTAGCCACTTGGCGATTATTGTGCTAACACTTAACAAGTTTTTGTGGCTATAAGTTTAAGTTTCACAGGATCACCTATTCACCCCCCCTCTAGGTGCTCTCACTATTTGGGATCGAACCCGGAGCCGATCCGGATCTGCTTGGAGGTGTCGCCGCTGGGGTCGAGGGGGACGGACTTAACTGTCTCCGCTGGCTCAAAGTTGCCGGCATGACGCTTCACGTCTGGCACCTCCTTAGAGAGGCTCTCCAGGTCGGCGATGAGGGCCTCGGACTCGGCGAGGGCCTCCACGCACTCCACGTCGCATTCGAACGTGTGTTTGTACGTAGGGCCGACGGTGATGACCCCGTTGGGGCCCGACATCTTGAGCTTCAGGTAGGTGTAGTTGGGGACGGCCATGAACTTCACGTAGCATGGCCTCCCCAGTACCGCGTGGTAGGTTCCTCAGAACCCGACCACCTCGAACGTCAGGGTCTCCCTTCGGAAGTTGGAGGGTGTTTCGAAGCAGACGGGAAGGTCGAGCTGTCCGAGGGGTTGGACGCGCTTCCCGGGAATGATCCCATGGAAGGGCGCAGTGCCTGCCCGGACAGAGGACAGATCGATACGCAGAAGCCCGAGGTCTCGGCGTAGATGATGTTGAGGCTGCTGCCTCCGTCCATGAGGACCTTGGTAAGCCTGACGTCGCTGGTGACGGGGTCGACGACGAGCGGGTATTTCCCTAGGCTCGGCACATGGTCGGGGTGATCGTCTCGGTCGAAGGTGATGGGCTTGTCGGACCAGTCTAGATAGACTGGCGCCGCCACCTTGACCGAGCAGACCTCCCGGCGCTCTTGCTTGCGGTGCCGAGCCGAGGCGTTCGCCGCTTGTTGGGGACTTGTTCTCAAATGCTTCGGATTAAGAACAAGGCAACATAAAAAGTGTTAAATGATAAAGTCCTTCGTCCCTTGAAACATTATTTCCCTTCGGGATATAACGTATTCCGGACGAAGGTCACAAACAACATATCTTCGTAAGCACAATAAACTATGACGAAGAACTTACATGCAACATAAAAAATAATATTAAATATTTTCACAACGTCATTTCTATTTTATTATCATATAAAAATAGAAATGATTTCAGATTACAAGTGTACCTTCGGATTGCAGGAAGGCAAAAGTACAAGGATGACGGAAAGCCAATGCCAAGTCAGCGTGAACAGTACGGGAGTACTGTTCATCTATTTATAGGCGTGGGACGTAGCCCATGCAAAATTACATTCATGTCCATTACATTTGCTAATGACTTATGGGAATCTATTAAGGCCTAAGTAGTCTTTTCATCTTTAAGTCGGTTCCCCTTTCTGCTATCGCGACGAAGCTTTCTGCGCATAGCTTCGGCTGTGCACCATCCTTCGTACAGCTTGGTAATCAGCTTCGTACAGCTTGGGCTTCGTTCTGACCGTACTCCATGTTCATGATCTGAGTCCGAAGATACCTGTTCATATAATTCACTTGGAAAATATTGTCAAATCATGTTTTTGAGGACCTTCGGAGGACGAAGGCCCCCAACAGTAGCCTCTCGCAATATTAATTTGTTAGTGATAAATTCAGATTGCGATATGGACGAAGGCCTTGAGCCGAAGGTCCGAAAAAACACCTTCCCTTTGCTAGAATAGCAAAAGTCACTAACACCTAGGACCACACAGTTTCCGTCATATCGAGTGTATAAATAGGAGCCCGCCACATTTGATTTGGCACGCTCTCTTTGCCATCTGTTTTTCCTGCTTATAAAACTTTCTGCCCAAAAATATTTGTTTTCTTTCCTAGTTTTAAGCTTCGGAAGCGAGAAGTAGGATCTCCGAAGAGATGTCTGAGGAGAAGAAGGCTGTTGTCGAGATGAAGCTAAGTCTCTCTGAAGAGAAGAACCTGGGCTTTCTTGAGGCAATGTCGAAGACCAATACAGAAAAGATCACCAAAGAGATTTTAGAAGGTTTATCTGAAGATACTGGTGACAGCGACAGTTATGATGTAGAAAGCGGCGGGGGAGAGTCTGAAGATCGACCATGGCGGCCAAGTCACTCGGTTTTCGGGAAAACTACTATTAAGCAGAGTCATATTGACAATATGAGGGGGAGATATTTTCGAGATATATCTATTGTGAGGGCTGATGCTGGAGAAAAGACTTCTCCCACCCCCGAAGAAGATGAGGTCGTGATCTTCCGAAGCTTTCTCAAGGCTGGGCTTCGGTTCCCCCTAAGCAGCTTTGTTGTCGAAGTCCTGAAGACATTTCAAATCTACCTTCATCAAATTACTCCCGAAGCTATCATAAGAATGGGAATCTTTGTCTGGGCTGTGAAAAGCCAAGGTTTAGAACCAAATGCTAAAAGCTTTTGCAAAATTCATGAGTTGGTATATGAGACAAAGCCCTGGGGAAAAGAACAATATCACAACAACTTTGGTTGTTACAGCTTCGGTGCCCGCTCCGGGTCAAGCTGCCCTGTGCCAACCTTTCGGAAGAGGTGGCCCGGTGCCTGGATGACAGAATGGTTCTATGTAAAGAATGACTTGACAGCGCAAGAGATGTTATGAGTATCATTATGCGCCCCATCTGCAACGCTTCGGACTCCGAAAGCCGAAGGTTGAAATGGATGAAGCGACCGAAGAATGCCAAAGAGCCTTCGGCGTAATCTGCTCTTTTATTGGGACAAGGGATCTGGTCCAAGAGCATATTGCCTTCAGGGTGTGGCCACTTGCAGGAAAGTGGGAAATGCCGAAGGAGACCATCAAAGAGTCTGACGAAGGTGGACTAGTCAGACTAAAATACACATTCAAATACGGGGATAAGTTTGTTGAACCTGATGACGACTGGTTAAAAAGCATTGAAACATTAAGTGACGAACTGCTTGGGGTATATTCGAAGGCCGAGAACACTGCATTATCGGCAGCCTTCGGAGGCCGAAAGAAGAAGAGGCTCAACCGGGTATTTGATGCAATCGGGTTTGTCTACCCTGACCACCATTATCCGGTGCCGGGTCGCAAAAGAAAATACTTCTCCTGCAACAGAAGTTGTCACAAGTGCTTCTAGTGAGCCAGCGCCGCAAAGAAAAAAGATGAAGGTGCTCACCCACCGGGCACATTTTATTGAGCCGGCCACAGTGCCTGAATTTATCGGTAAAGTCTCCTTGGCCACTGAAAGTACAGAGCCAGCTCCAGTGCCGAAGATCGAAGAAAAAACTGAAGTACCTTCAGCAGAGAAAGCAGAAAAACCGAAAATTGAAGGACCAAAAATATTAGAAATCTTAAGTCCTTCAGCAAGTGTTGAAATAATAAAATCAAAAGGGTCCATCGGTAACCCCGAAAAGAAAAAGAATGGTGAACGTGCTAGATGTTTTGGAGACAATTAAGTCTTCAAGCACAACTCCAAAGAAGACTGTTGAACTTTCTGAAGCTTTAGTTGCTGAAGCTTCGAAGCAACAACTTGAAGTTGAAGCTGGGACTTCAGAGCCCACCAAGGAACAACCTTTGGAAACCGAAGAAAAAATAAAAATGTCGGAGCCAATTTTGGTTGAAGAAATTGACACTGCTGCCCCCGAAGCTCCTTCCACCATATGTGATTACATTGTGCGACATGCTTCGGGGAAGAAATTATCTGAAGAAGAGATTTATGAAGCCAACCACTATGCCAAAGAATTAAAATATCCGAAGGGGGCACTGGGGACAAACGAAGATGACTTCCTATACTGTCTCCCTGACAACAAAGAATTATCTGTCTGCCGGGAGATGGCTAGGAGTATGGGGTTTCCGAAGCTTGAAGCTGGACTATGCGCTATGACGAAGGAGGATCTTGCGGATAGCCTTGCATATAATAGTCTGAAGGTGCGAGAATTGCGCATTTTGGAAACTTTATGATTCGAAATCTATTGTTTTATTCTTATACTAACTTTTTACATATAGGGATTAATACTAAGCAACGCGCTGAGAGCGCAAAAGAGTGCCAAAGACGAAAGCTATGAAATTGCCTTCAACAACCTTCGAACAGAGGTTATCAAGCTAAGGAACGAAGCCCTGGAAAGGACAAGATTCTAGTTACATTAGTGGATAAAGTAAAGGAGAACGAAGCTGCGTCCAAAGCTCAAATTGCAGCTCAAAAGCACGAGATTGACGATCTTCGGAAGCAATTGGCCCGGGCGAAAGAAGAACGCATACTTGAAGAAACGAGGCGGGAATGTAGCGACCAATGGGCTAATCATTTGGAAGGAACCGTTGAAGAGCTTCGGTCTTATAAGAAAAGGTGCTACGAAAAATCCATGGATTGTGTAAAGAAAATAAAACCAGCTTCGCCAGTGTTGGCGCATTTTTCGAGTGAAGAAGATTTTGTGAGAGGTAACCCAGAAGGGCCGATAGAATGGATCTGCCACGAAGCTGAAGCCTTCGAAGAAATTCTAAACAGTCGAGGAGACATTTGCGCCTTCTCGGGTGCCAGGGGGATTGCTTCTATACTAGAGAAAAAAGGCTGCGATCATGTTAAGGTTCTTGCACAATCCGAAGCCAGCTTATCCCCTGAATATTAAAGATCCCTCGGCCGAAGCTAGCCAGGCTGGTGGAAAATTTTTCACCGACGTCTGGGACAATGGTGGCCGAGAAATGGCCCGAGAAATTATCCAAAAAAGCGAAAAAGGCATCCATGATGCTAGGAAAGTAGCAGAAGCTGCTGAAAAAGCACAGAGCCCGAAGGGCAAATAGGTATTAACTAGTGTTTTTTTATCTCTTTGTTGTAATTTTTGATTTCAAACTTGACGACGGCTTGTAATAGTAATAAGTCCGCATCCACTCTTCCCTCAGAACCTGCTGGATCGTCGGCTGGCCCCCACACGAAGGGGGATGACGAAATTAAACAAATGGCCGAAGCTATCATGGATAAAGTTGTTGAACAACTACTAAATGAGGCTGCAGAAGTAGTACTCAGGGAAGACTAGATGTTATTGTAAAAACATTTGAAATGTGATCTATGTAATATTTTGTAACTTTGAATGTAATATACAAATTTCTTTTTAAGATTTAATTCTTTACGATGCATGAAATTTAACATACATACCGTTTTTGAGCCTTCGGCGAAAAAACACCTTCCCTTCTTTTCATGCTTCGTGAAGAAAAACGTTTATGTATCACGACAACTTCGATACTGCTCTGATGAAGCATATTTATGCTTCGTAATTTTTTTTTCGAAGATGTACTTCGAAGGTCAATATCGTATTTCCTTTTTCTGCCTTAGCACAATTTTCACTTTTTCAAAACATTCTCTGAAGATCGATATTGTACCCCCTTCTTGTGCCATATGCAGCATGATGTATGATGCTTATGCTATGCAAATGATGTGATGATGTTATGTTATGTAGATGACATTTGTTCCGAAGATACACACATATCCCCGTAAAACACAAAATATTTTTGTACCAGCGCTGACTTTTCGCTGTAAGCTCTGCATTCCCTTAGGAACGACTTTGGAGCTTCTTCGCTTTTACTTAGGCGGTATCAGCGTTGACTTTTCGCTGTAAGCTCTGCATTCCCTTAGGAACGACTTTGGAGCTTCTTCGCCTTTTACTTAGGCGGTATCAGCGTTGACTTTTCGCTGTAAGCTCTGCATTCCCTTAGGAACGACTTTGGAGCAGAAAACTTACACTGCGTTCCCTTTGGAACGACTTTTTGTGATTTCAGCAAACTTACTCTGCGTTCCTTAGAACGACTTTTTGTTGCTTCGAAGGATTTTAGATAATTCGAAGGTCCTCCTTGTTATCGTAAATTTTTAAGCTTCAGCAACTTAAGCCTGAGAAAATACATGAAAACTAAAAAATGTCCTTTATTACACAGAAAATAGAACTGAATGGAAAAAACTGGTAGAATATTTGTCAATAGATGTGCTTCGACTCTGGCACAGTGCTATTGACTGTGCGAGCTTCGGATTGTTCTCTGAGATCCCTTTGGTGTGGAGCATATTGGCTCCCTTCTGGCTGTTGGCCTTGTTGCAACGGTGGTGAGGCGGAGGCTGTTGCCAGGAAGCTTGAGGTTGACTCGCCGAAGCAACAGAAACTGCAGGGTGGTTGCCTATGTATTCTGGGATGTAAGGCGGATGGTACGAAGCAGTATGCATGACCTGCTTCGGCTGAGCTTGCTGCGCTGCAGCTTCGGCTATCTCCTTTTGCTTCTGGATGGTAACATGGCACATTCTGGTGGTATGGCCCTTGTTTTCTTCACAGAATAAGCAAAACATTCTCCTTGGTTGATCTCCAAATCTTCCTCCGAAGCCCCTGGCGCCTCTGCCTCTTGGAGCTGGTGGCCGGAAGAAACTTTGTTGTTGCCCCGAAGCCTGTGAGGAGCACTGCGGCCTGTGCTGCTGACTCCCCTTATCATCATTTTGAGTAGAGTTGTGGATGGACCTGACATGCCTTGGATAGAATCTTCCTCCGAAGCCCCTGGTCATTTCAGAAAATCTGAAAGCCTCCTCCCTTCTTTGGTAAAAATCGTTGTCGGCACGAATGTACTCGTCCATCTTCTGGAGCAACTTCTCCAAAGTTTGAGGAGGCTTCCTAGCAAAGTATTGAGCTGAAGGTCCAGGACGAAGCCCCTTAATCATGGCCTCGATGACAATTTCATTAGGCACCGTTGGTGCTTGCGCCCTCAAACGCAAGAACCTTCTGACATACGCCTGAAGGTATTCTTCATGATCCTGAGTGCATTGGAACAGGGCCTGAGCAGTGACCGGCTTCGTCTGAAACCCTTGGAAGCTGGTTAACAACATGTCCTTCAGCTTTTGCCATGAAGTGATCGTTCCTGGTCGAAGGGAGGAATACCAGGTTTGAGCAACACTCCTGACAGCCATAACAAAAGACTTTGCCATGACTGCCGTATTGCCACCATACGAAGATACTGTTGCTTCGTAGCTCATCAAAAACTGCTTCGGGTCTGAATGGCCGTCGAACATGGGAAGCTGGGGTGGCTTGTAGGATGAAGGCCAAGGTGTAGCCTGCAGCTCAGCGGACAGAGGAGAAGCATCATCAAAAGCAAAATTTCCATGGTGGAAATTCTCATACCAGTCATCTTCATTGAAGAAACCCTCCTGATGAAGATCCTTGTGCTGAGGCCTTCGGTTCTGCTCATCCTGAGTAAGATGGCGAACTTCTTCAGAAGCTTTGTCTATCTGCCTTTGCAGTTCGGCTAGCCTGGCCATCTTTTCATTTTTTTTTTCTGCACCTGTTGATGAAGCATCTCCATATCTCTGATCTCTTGGTCTAACTCATCCTCTTGAGGCGTCGGGCTGACAGCCTTCCTCTTCTGGCTTCGGGCCTCTCGAAGAGAGACAGTCTCCTGATTGTGGTCCAGCGGTTGGAGAGCTGCAGTGCCGGTTGCCGAAGCTTTCTTCGGCGCCATAGCGAAGGTTGGTGATCGCCGAGGGCGGTCAAAAACTCAAAGAGTGGAAGTGAGTTCACCGGCGGTGGGCGCCAATGTTGGGGACTTGTTCTCAAATGCTTCGGATTAAGAACAAGGCAACATAAAAAGTGTTAAATGATAAAGTCCTTCGTCCCTTGAAACATTATTTCCCTTCGGGATATAACGTATTCCGGACGAAGGTCACAAACAACATATCTTCGTAAGCACAATAAACTATGACGAAGAACTTACATGCAACATAAAAAATAATATTAAATATTGTCGCAACGTCATTTCTATTTTATTATCATATAAAAATAGAAATGATTTCAGATTACAAGTGTACCTTTGGATTGCAGGAAGGCAAAAGTACAAGGATGACGGAAAGCCAATGCCAAGTCAGCGTGAACAGTACGGGAGTACTGTTCATCTATTTATAGGCATGGGACATAGCCCATGCAAAATTACATTCATGTCCATTACATTTGCTAATGACTTATGGGAATCTATTAAGGCCTAAGTAGTCTTTTCATCTTTAAGTCGGTTCCCCTTTCTGCTATCGCGACGAAGCTTTCTGCGCATAGCTTCGGCTGTGCACCATCCTTCGTACAGCTTGGTAATCAGCTTCGTACAGCTTGGGCTTCGTTCTGACCGTACTCCATGTTCATGATCTGAGTCCGAAGATACCTGTTCATATAATTCACTTGGAAAATATTGTCAAATCATGTTTTTGAGGACCTTCGGAGGACGAAGGCCCCCAACACCGCTTGCCCACCATAGATCATGAAGCAGTCGCGGACCTCGGGGAACTCTCTTGCCTGGTGATCTTCCTTCTTGTCGTCGTCGCGGGCCTTGCCACCCTCCGCGGGTGGCCCGACCCTGTGGAAGTGGCGCCGAAGCATGACGCACTCCTCAAGGGTGTGCCTGACGGGTCCCTGGTGATAGGGGCACGGCTCCTTGAGCATCTTGTCGAAGAGGTTGGCACCTCCGGGGGGCTTCCGAGGGTTCTTGTACTCGGCGGCGGCGACAAGGTCCGCGTCGGCGGCGTCGCATTTCGCTTGCGACTTCTTCTTGCCCTTCTTCTTGGCGCCGCACTGAGTTGACGCCTCGGGAGTATCTTCCGATGGGTGGCCCTGGGGCTGCTTGTCCTTTCGGAAGATAGCCTCGACCGCCTCCTGGCTGGAGGCGAACTTGGTGGCGATGTCCATCAGCTCGCTCGCCCTGGTGGGGGTCTTGCGGCCTAGCTTGCTCACTAGGTCGCGGCAGGTGGTGCCAGCGAGGAACGCGTCGATGACATCCGAGTCGGTGATGTTGGGCAGCTCGGTGCGCTGCTTCGAGAATCGCCGGATGTAGTCCCGGAGAGACTCTCCCGGCTGCTGTCGGCAGCTTCGAAGGTCCCAGGAATTCCCGGGGCGCACATACGTGCCCTAGAAATTGCCGGTGAAAGCTTGGACTAGGTCGTCCCAGTTGGAGATCTGCCCCGGAGGCAGGTGCTCCAACCAGGCGTGAGCGGAGTCGGAGAGGAACAGGGGGAGGTTGCGGATGATGAGGTCGTCATCGTCCGTTCCACCAGTTGGCAGGCCAGACAGTAGTCCACGAGCCACAGTTCCGGTCTCGTCTCCCCCGAGTACTTTGTGATAGTAGTCGGGGGTCGGAACCGGGTCGGGAACGGCGCCCGTCGGATGGCTCGGCTGAAGGCTTGCGGACCGGGTGGTTCGGGCGAGGGACTCTGATCCTCCCCGCTGTCGTAGCGTCCCCCACGCCTGGGGTGGTAGCCTCGGCGCACCCTCTCGTCTAGGTGGGCTCGTCGGTCGCGGTGACGGTGCTCGTTGCCGAGGCGACCCGGGGCCGCAGGCGCTGTGTTGCGCGTGCGCCCAGTGTAGACCGAGGCTTCCCGCATGAATCGGGAAGTCGCAGCATGAGGTTCCGAGGGGTACCCCTGCCTTCGGGAGGCGGAGCTCTCGGCCCGTCGGACCGCGGTGCCTTCCAGGAGATTCTTGAGCTCTCCCTGGATTCGCCGCCCCTCGGTGGTTGATGGCTCCGGCATCGCGCGAAGAAGCATTGCTGCTGCCGCCAGGTTCTGGCCGACCCCACTAGAAGCGGGTGGTGGCCTGACCCTGACGTCGTCGGTGATGCGGTGCTGGAAGCCCTGGGGTAGATGACGTATTTCTCCGGCCGGAGGTTGGCCCGCCCATGCCTGCCCGACGTCCCGACGGATCGGCTCAAGCGCTCTTGCTCCCTCGTCGAGCCTGGCCTGCACCCTGCGGATTCGCTCGAGCTGTGGGTCATGACCCCCCGCCTGAACGGGAACCACAGCTAGCTCCCGTGGGATGTCAACGCGAGGCACCGGCCTAGGGAGGTCACCGTCCTCCGGCATGCCGAGATGGTTGCCTTCGGGGGGACCCCCTAGATCGACGTGGAAGCATTTGCGACTTGGACCGCGGTCCTCGTCGCCGAGGCTACGGCTACCGTCGGAACAGTCGGAAAGGCAGTAGTCACATGCGGTCATGAAGTCCCGCATGGCACCGGGGTTGCCAAGCCCAGAGAAATCCCAACAGATGCTGGGCTCGTCGTCTTCCTCGGACCTAGAGGGCCCTTAGGTCGAGACGTCCGTCAGCCGGTCCCAAGGTGACCGCATACGAAACCCCAGAGGGTCTGGACTTGCCTCTACGAGAGCGCCCGCCAAAGCGAAGTCTCTAGACGGGTTGAGGCTGAATCCGAAAGACGTGGGATGGGAATCGATCGGTACCTTTTGGTCGACGGGCGGTGATAAGGTCACGTCGGGGACTGACTGCGCCGTCGTCTCAAGTACGGGGGTGACGTCCAGCAAGCTTTTCGCGAGTGTGCTGGCGTCGTCCGCTTGCTCGGGATTGGCGTGTCGCGGGGAGACGACGCTCGCCTTCGTCTCAAACGCGAGGTCGACGCCCGGTGCACCCCCCGTTGGGGCGCTGGGGCCGTCGACTCGCTCGACAGCCGACGAGGCGCTGTCTCCTGCTTGGCCTTGGTTCCCCCGCCTCCTCCTCCGCCGGCGGGGGAGAGGACGGGGTGAGCTCGAAGATTGTTCTTCCACCATGCGGGGAAGACGTCGCCGATTCCGCCGCCGGCGGGCGGGTTGTCGGCCGCCACTGTTGTTGTCGCACGGCGGTGGAAGGAGTATCATGTCGTAGCTGCCGTCGAGGGACATGAACTCAAGACTCCCGAAATGGAGCACCGTCCCGGGTTGGAGAGGTTGCTGGAGACTGCCCATCTGGAGCTTGACGGGAAGCTGTTCGTCAACACGCAGCAGGCCCCTACCTGGCGCGCCAACTGTCGGCGTTCCGAGACCGGGGGGTCCCTGAGCCGACGAGTGAATGTCGCCGCGTGCCCCAGCCCAGATGGGTCGAGCGCGAGGGCGAGCGCGAAGGGGGGAGAGCGAGGCGGCCGGAGACCGGCGTGAGAGAGGTGGGAATCCCGCGGCCTTCGTGTTCGTCCCGCGCCCAGGTCGGGTGCGCTTGCAGTAGGGGGTTACAAGCGTCCACGCGGGAGAGGGAGCGAGTGGCTCCAAGCGAGCGCGTGTCTCGTCCTCGTCCCCGCGCGGCCAACCCTCTCTAAGAGGGCCCTGGTCCTCCCTTTTATAGGCGCAAGGAGAGGATCCAGGTGTACAATGGGGGGTGTAGCAGAGTGCTACGTGTCTAGCGGAGGAGAGCTAGCGCCCTGAGTACATGCCGTTGTGGCAGCCGGAGAGATTTTGGCACCCAGCTGGTGTGATGTCGTGGCCGTCGGAGGAGCGATGGAGCCTGGCGGAGGGACAGCTGTCGGAGCGATTGAATCCTTGCTGACGTCCTCTTGCTTCCGTAAGGGGGCTGAGAGCCGCCGTCGTCACAGAGTATGCAGGGCGCCATCATTGCCTATCTGGCGGGGCGAGCCAGATGGGACGCCGGTCTTGTTCCCTGCGGCCCGAGTCAGCTCGGGGTAGGGTGATGATAGCGCCTCCTGTTGACGTGGCTGGTCTACGCCCTAGGTTGGGCGATGTGGAAGCTCCTCCGAAGCCGAGGTCGAGTCCGTCTTCCGTGGCTGAGGTTGGGTCCGAGCCCCAGGTTCGGGCGAGGCGGAGATCGCCGGTTGGTGCCGGGCGGAGTCCGAGCCCTGGGGTCGGGCGAAGCGGAGTTCGTCGTCTTCTGGGGCCGAGCCCAAGTCCGAGCCCTGGGTCTAGCGAGGCAGAGATCGTCGTCTTCTGGGGCTGAGCCCAAGTCGAGCCCTGGGTCGGGCGAGGCGGAGATCGTCGTCTTCTGGGGCCGAGCCCAAGTCTGAGCCCTGGGTCGGGCGAGGCGGAGATCATCGTCTTCTGAGACTTGGCCCGAGTCCGAGCCCTGGGTCGGGCAGAGTTCGCCGTCTTCTGGGACTTAGCCCGAGTCCGAGCCCTAGGTCGGGCGGAGTTCGCCGTCTTCCGGGACTTAGCTCGAGTCCGAGCCCTGGGTCGGGCGGAGTTCGCCGTCTTTCGGGACTTAGCCCGAGTCCGAGCCCTGGGTCGGGCGGAGCGGAGCTTCCTATGGTGCCTTTGGCCGGGCCTGACTGCCTGTTAGTCTCACTCTGTCAAGTGGCACCGCAGTCGGAGTGGCGCAGGCGGCGCTGTCCTTCTGTCAGGCCGGCCAGTGGAGCGGCGAAGTGACGGCGGTCACTTCGGCTCTGCCGGCTGGGGGGCGTGCGTCAGGATAAAGGTGTCAGGCCACCTTTGCATTAAATGCTCCTGCGATTTGGTCGGTCGGTGCGGCGATTTGGTTAGGGTTGCTTCTTGGCGAAGGCAGGGCCTCGGCGAGCCGGAAACATGTTCGCCGCTGAAGGGGGGCCTCGGGCGAGACGGAAATCCTCCGGGGTCGGCTGCCCTTGTCCGAGGTTAGGCTCGGGTGAGGCGTGATCGAGTCCCTTGAATGGACTGATCCCTGACTTAATCGCACCCATCAGGCCTTTGCAGCTTTGTGCTGATGGGGGTTACCAGCTAAGAATTAGGAGCCTTGAGGGTACCCCTAATTATGGTCCCCGACAAGGATGAACATGAAAGTGACAGTGAAGATGAGGATGATCTTCAAAAATTCTTCGCTCAACTAAGCAAGAAGAACCGGATGAGCTTGCTCAAACTCATGGAAAGAGCAGAAGAACAAAAGGAAATGCTTCATAAGCAAGAAGATATCCTCATTGAAAAAATCAAAGACTTGGAGAAGTTGACCAAAGAGCATGAGAAGCTAAAGTGCTCTCATGATGATTTGGTCCAAATGTATGAAGACATTTCAATTAAGCAAATTAAAGCTGTTAATCATTCATCATATATTGCTCAATTAGAAAATAAAAATGTTATGTTCAAGAACATGATAGAAAGGCTAAATATTGAAAATCTAGCTTTGCAAGAAAAACATGATATGCTTGTGTGCTCTCATAATAAATTTATGGATTCACATATCATGTTAGAAATGGCTCATGAGGTTGTGTTAACTAATTTGAAATCATACCAACCTCACATATGCACATGTACTCAAGTAGAAACTATATTATCATGTGCTAACAAATGTTGCTCTCAAGAAAGCCAATCTTCCATTGAGCTAGAAATTTCAGGAATTAGTGATATTTCTATCACACAAGAAAATAAATAGCTCAAGGAAGAAGTTGGAAGGCTAAGAAGGAGCTTAACTCTTTTGAAGGGAAAGTGTCATGCTCAACCTTCTCAAGATAACCGTGATAATATGGTAAAAAAGCTTGAGAAGGGGACAACCGTAGCATGCACAAAACCCCTTCAAAAGAATACCAAGCTTTCCAAGAAGGGCATGAGCAAAATTCATGGTAAGAAAATTAATGCTCAAACTATTTGCTCTAACAATGTACCTATGTACTTCAACAAAGAAAGATCAAAGAGAAGCGATAGAAGGTGCTATGGATGCAAGGAAAAGGATCATGAAATTGATTCATGCCCCCACATGAAGAACCAAGATCTTGCGCGATCAAGAAAGATGACCATAAAAAAGGATGAAAACAAAAGGCAAATGCATTGCAAGGATAAGCACCACATTTGCTACAATTGCCGTGAAAAAGGTCATCTATTCAAGGTTTGTCCAAAGGGTAAAACTCTTAAGCCTAACTTGTCAATACATTCAAATATGCTTAGGAGACCCAAATTTGACTCTTGTGCTAGAAAGGTGATGAGTTCACCACATTCTAGGACCAAGGCTATTTGGGTGCCTAAGTCCTTATTGGCTAACCTTGATGGACCCATCATGAGATGGGTACCAAAATGTACTTAATAAGTTTTGCAGGTACCTAGAGATGATATGAAGCTTTGGGTGCTTGAGCGGTTTAACTCAATTCTTATCTCAAGCTATCAATCTTACATTGTCTATCCTTTAAGATTGACCCAAAGATGAATTGAGTTGTTATATCACTAACTTCATATTCATCTCTAGCAAGAACTTGTGTTGTAGGGAATAAGGATTAACCTTTGTGGGAATCAAGCAAAAGGCTTACAACCAAGTGATATCCAAAGGATGGTAACAATTAATTCTTAAGTGCACATTGCTTTTAATTGGTATATTCCTTTGTGTCTTTTGTAGCCACATAGGAAAAATGAAGCACTTGAGAATGAACTTAAAAGATTTTACCTTGCTTTGGAAAGGATCTAATTATATGGTAGATTGCAAGTTCATATTTTTATATTGTGACAATCTACATGCTTTAAATTGATTATATGTATCTTGTGGCATATTTCAAGTTAATCATCATATTATTGCCATGACCTAGACATAAAGAGTATTATCCCATGTTCTTAAATGAATAGAGTGCTAAGTAAGAAATTCAAATTCTTAAAGCACTTACCAAAAGGGAATTCTCTATATGACTAGAGTTGTGAGACTAATGTTTCTATCCAAGTGTTTATGTAGTCTCACAACATGAGAATGTGTTTCCCAAATGGAGTGTGCCATTCAACATTCAAAGAAGATCAATCCAATACTATGTGATGTATTCCTTCTTGTTTAAATTGGTTTTGATTCTTCTAAATTAATCACTTAGCATGCTATGAATTAAACTTGCCATGTAAACTTAATTAAATAATCATGCTATTTTCACCATGTTTAAATCAGTGTTATGCATGATTTTTGTAAGGGTAATTTAGTTCATATCATGAGGTTTCCTTATTTTAGTGACCTTCTTGTCATTCATATACTAGATGTTTCTAAATAGGAAACTATTGCTTGTGTTTCAAATGCAATCTCTTTTAAGATATTTCATGGAAATTCATAAGTAGAGATTGTGCTCTTTCAATTGGTAAAATCACAAGCATTAAAGGTTAATCTTTACCTAAAAGAAAGATTAGGAATGCTCAAGGCAAAGGTTATGGAACTAGTTGTTTCATTTGGTATGAGACCAATAATAGTTCCTTTCAAGTGGCATTCTTTCAATTGGTAATAATCTATTCTATGGAAAGAAATGTAAATATGAAGGTTAAATTCCTTTTGGCTTAAATTTGTAAATTGGTGCATATTGTTAATTCACTCCTCCATGTGCATTAACTTAAAAGAAATTTAACTTATGCCTTTATGCCTCATAAATGATGATTTGTTTGCCATTCATATATAAATATCATCATTCATTAAATGCTTCCTTGTACCACTAATATCTCTTTTCAAAGTGCTTTTCGACTAGTTTTAAAAGTAAAAGAGATAACAAGCTAAAGAAGGAAGTCTCCACAAATGAAGAAAAGAAGAATACTTAGATGATACCATCTCACATAGTAATACCTTTTAATTGATATAACAAATGGTACATTCTATATGGTGGTAAGTATTCTTAGGTATAAGTTAATTCATTACAAATTTGTCATGCCTTGACCATGGTATGTAATGTACTCCTCATGAGACTCTTAACTGAATTGAAAGTGCATGTGGTAAGTCATTCAAATACTTGATGCACATATCTAGTGGGAGAACATTATATATCTTGTGTCGTAGAGAATAAGTTTCCCTTGAGTAAGCTATACTAAGACAATCCAAAATGGTAAATTTGTATCTCGTTCATATGGATTGTAGTCTTTTTTTAAATAGCTACTCTTGATGCAGTTTAAAATTCCCTTATAGTTAAATCTAAAAGTGCATAAGAATCTTTTTTGTTGATATTCATCTCATACATATGCACTAACATGGATATGATTTTTAAACTGTAAAATGTACAATTAGTGATCCATACTCTCTAAATTTTGGAAACCCATATTTTGATATCTTAGAAATCTACTTCAATCGGTATCCATATGCTTCACATTGATTTAGATCACTAAGTTGTAAATTACATGCATAACGTGTCTTTATGATATGAATGCTTGTGCGATTAACCTTAATAAGCTAGGTGCACCCAAGGTCAAGCTAGGTTCATCATCAAGAAGGCAACACAATGATGTATCAAGAAAAAGGAGAAAAGGCTCCTATTCTTAACTCTAGCTTTTATCTATGTGATTAAATATTGACTTGAAACCATGTAAGATGGTTGTCAAGTACATGTGGGTGCCTACACAAAGAGAAAGGTCACAATAAGGATTGTGTGGGTACTCAAGGCTCTTCCTACTAATCTCAAAGGACCCAATTCAAATTGGGTACCAAGATATGAAGCTTAAACTTGTTTTGCAGGATCACGCCTTCAATGGATCAAGTTGGGTGCTCGATAATGAATGTATAAATCATATTTGGAGATAGTAGCAAGGGTGGTAACAACTGAATCTCAAGTGCATATTATTTTCAAATATTATCTTTTTTGTGACTTGTGTAGCCACTAAGGAAAAAGAAGCACTTGAGGATATACATCAGTCGTTGATTATGAAATAAAGGTCTAATTGGAAGATGAATGAATATTATCATATGGTGAACAATCCAAAAATATGTGACGTATTCTCTATCTAGTTAATTTGGATTTGATTCTTCTTTATTAGACACTCACCATAATATGGATTAAGTCAGCCCTTTAGACTTCATTGAACAACCATGCATATTATCCATGTCATTCAAAATATATTGTGCATGAGGGCTCAAGGGAAATTTAGTCCTTATTATGAGGTTTCTCTATTTTAGCAACTCGCTTGCCTTCCACATATAAAGGGTTGCTAAATAAGAAACTAGTGCTTGTGCTACTAATGTCATCTCTTGTGTTGAGTTTATCCTTAGAAAATCTATGTTAAGAGATGGTGCTTGTTTTAAATTGGATAAATCACAAGCTTAAATGATACTATTCAACTAAAGTAAGAAGAAGTTGATCAGAGGTCAAGGTATGAAAACTTCCTCTCCTTCGGTTGTTTTAGTATTCTATCCTTAGTGGGATGTACCATAGTATAGGTTAAATTCCTTGCAATATAAAATGTTCAATAGTGCATATAACTTTGACATCAACTATATGTGTGCACTAATTTAAAGGAATTTAATCTATCCTTTTGGGTTTCAATAATGATGATTCATTTGCCATCCACATATAAGGATCATCATTTGTGAAACCCTCTCTTGTGTTTCTAATGCTCTCTTTTCTAAGTGTTTCAACAAGGTCATCCCAAGTTCTTTGAAGATGAATTCAAAATATACAAATATAAGAGTCTTGGTTCTTTCAATCATTGAGTTTCAATAGGTCACATATCAAGTATGATCGAATCAAGAAAAGATAAAAGAAGTTCAAGATCACTTGGTTGGATGAAATCGTAAAGAGAAAAGAGATCACATCGATTCAAGAAGGAAGTTATTTTTTTGTCAACCAAATAATGAAGATGCATATTTATATGACATCCTTCATTATGAGGTTTAAGGTTCATATTAGCATGCTTTACCCTTCAGGATTTCAATTGATATACTTTTAGTTCTTAAACTTTCAATTGGTTTAATTTTCATCATCTATGTAAAGCATGTTATGTTAAACCAAGATATAGTGCAAACATCTCCTTTAACCTCGTATTGTTGATGTGCATAAGTGTACTTTGTGTACTATTGCATGCACAAATTGAGGGAGAGTTTAGCCTATATCTTGTGAGACTAATGATTTCTTTCAAGTTCATGTTGTGTAGTCTCACACCTTGGAGAACATCATATGAGGATGAATGGTTCCATAGAAATGAAAATGAATTTCTCTTGATCGTTTGAAGAGGATAAGTTTCTCTTTGAAATGTCAAGCCTATCAAAAGCTAAGATGAAAATTCATGATTATAATGGAGACCATGTGGTGTATAACAAAGGTGTGTCACTCCATGAACTATTGTATTACATTTGTGTATCTAGGCTCTTACATGCTAGTGTGTGCATGTATATGCAATATCTTAAGTCACATCAGAAGGTTGCACTTGTGGTGACGGTTAAAGAATCTCTAGATATTTGATTAATACCTCTTGTGGTGATATCATAAGTTAGTCTTAAGTCATCTTAGTGAGGTATGAGTCAAACATGCTAACTTCTCAAGAATCTTGGCTTAAAATATTGCATATCATGTCTATTAGTATACCTTTTGATTATGAGTAATTCCTTAAATTGATACAATTTCACATTTTCATACTTTATTTATACCAAGGTTCAAATTGTAGAACTTAATCCCCTAGCCTCACAAGTCTGAGTGCATAAGCTAAACAAGTATCCATCACTTGTATGCACACATTTAGGGGGAGAATGGTCTATAATTTGAATCTTTGAGACTAACTTCATTTTCAAGTCTATTATGTGTGTAGTCTCAAATTATAAAGGAACCTTCGGGCAAAGATAATCGCTTCCACTACAAATTTGATGGGTATCAAAGATTCTTTGCTCCAATAAATGTATCTTTTATACATTTCATAAGAGAATGAGTTTCTCTTGTATATGCTACTCCAACGTCATCTAAAATTGAGCTTGCAAATGAATTCTATATCCAACACAAGTTTGGAACTCCCCTTGAAAAGGTAAAATGCAAAGGTACATCACTTCATGTCACTTCTACATTATCTTTGTGCCATCTAAGGATCATTTTCATGATAGTGTGTTCACATCCCGCTTAATCATAATTTCTACCCTTTATATTCTTTATATCCTTTTTGGAAATTTATGACAAAGGGGGAGAAATTTTGCATTAAAGCTTACCTTCAGTCTTATGTAACTAAGTGTTAGAAGTCTTTTAAGAAGGGGAGATATAATTAACAAAAGGGGGTAATCATAAGAAAAACATAAGATGAAGAAAGTTTATAAGTGCATTCTATGTCATGAGCATCACGTTTATTTTATGACACACTGCACCCCATGAATAGTATGATATAAGTTGTCTCCATACTTTGACCCAAATATGTGCTTTTGGCATTTGAGTACAAAAGTGTTGTTTTCTGAAATACACATATTTAGGGGGAGGAAACTATATCATAGGATTCAAAATCTTATTTATCAAATCTTATGTAAGCTTTAAATGTGTTGTCATCAATCACCAAAAAGGGGGAGATTGAAAGTGCATTCATCCCTTTTGTGAGTTTTGGTGATTTAGATAACAACACATTTAAAGGTCTAACGAGTTTGCTAAGTGTTGAACAGGAAATTCAGTATGATGAACATACTTGAATAATGTATAATGATCAGTGAACAAAGATTCAACACGAGGTTAAATAACCAATGAGACAATGCAAATGGATATAATATGATCTCTACATTGGTTTGAATATATGGACAAGACCTGAGAAATCACTACATACATATGATCAGAATAGAGGATGAAGTGATTAAGAGGATTGGTCAAGCCAAAGTGAATAAGATATGAGGAATCGTGAATTGGCTTGACCATATTACTATCAGTCCATATATGCTTCTACGAGAATCAAACTAGAGCTTGATTGATCGTAACGGTTATATCTAGAAGACATTCAAGCAAGGTTCACAATATTGAAGAAATGATTCTCTCAATGGATGCTCAATATGATGTGACTCAAGAATGGCTTGATAGGGTGAAGATAGCAAGGAAAGTGCTTCGAGGAACTAAGCGAAGGTGAAGGCCAAGCGACAGCTTGTGGACCGAGGTACCATGGCTAAGGTGAAGAAGAGAGTACTTGCACTAAGTCGATGAACTAATCAGCTATGAAGAGTTATAACATGTTGATACATCAGTACGGTGACTTGAAGCCATGATTTGAACTCATACATGGTGATATGGTACAAGTCATAGGGTTTGATTTGTGTTTGCTTCAAAAGGTGAGACAAAGATGTTTGTGATCCCTATGAAGCAACGGCATGGAGAAATCACTTATCAGACACCAATTACCCAAGGAGTTTACTTGATTATATTTTATTTAACTTGAGTATAGGAATCATCGTACTATAAAGGGGGATCCAAAAGAAGGCTGGTGTTTGCCAAAGCTCAAGCCTCTATATTCAAAAGCTATTTTTGAAAACCAAAAAATCTCTTGAACGTTCTATGGTTGACCGCGGTTAGGTTTGAGAAACCTAGAGTGTTCTTGTTGAAAAGCAGCTGAACTTCTTCAACTGCAGCTGAGCTGAACTTCAGCTGAGTTGAGCTTCTTCAACTGCAGCTGAGCTAAACTTCAGCTGAGTTGAGCTTTCTCAACTCCAGCTGAACTTCAAGTTCAACCGGGGTCCAGGGCAAGTTCAACCGATGTCCAGAGAGGTTCAACCGGTGTCCAGGGAAAGTTCAGCCGGGGTTTTTTCCCCGGACCTCACTGGTCAAAACCGGTCCTAGGGGAGGTTCAACCTGTGTCAGGGTCACCTGACCGGTCTGACCTCCTGACTGGCAGACTAACTGCCAGTCTGACCCCCAGGCGGTTGAACCGGCCCTAGGGGCAGTTCAACAGGTGTCAGGACCTGTTTTTGCAGTCTGACCTGTAGTCTGCCAGTCTGACTAGCAGACTGTCTGTCAGCCTGCCCCAGGCGGTTGAACCGGTCTTAGGGGCGTTCAATCGGTCTTGGTCAACTTGACCAGTTTGCAGGTCAGTCTGCCAGTCAGTCTGACAGTCAGACTGGCAGACAGTCTGCCTGACCTGCCAGGGGCGGTTCAACCGGTCTCAGCCAGAAAAATCTGCCCAACGGCTAGTTTTGAGCTCCACTATATATACTCAATCCTACCTCTCTCCCCATACACAAGAGCACGACCCAAACTCCATTTCTAACTTGAAGAACACCTCCCACTCTGTCTCACACATCTCTTGCCTCTCCCATTTCAAATCTTTGGAGAGAAATCTTTGAGTGAGTTTGAGAGCTGTGGTTTTTGTGCTTCATCTCCAAATCTCTCTTGCTTTTTTTCATTCGAGCTTTGGTACTACATCGAGTTCTTTGTGGATTCATTACTCTTAGAGCTTCTAGCTCCTAGACGACTAGGTGTCTCTTGTGAGTCTCCAAATCTTGTGGAAGACCACAAGAAAGTTTGTATTACCCGCTCGTTCTCTCACCATTGCGTGAAAGATTTGTTTATATATTTTTGGTGTGTGGATTTTGAGAAGTGCCCTTCTTAGATCTACTACTTTGAACCCTGTGGATCAACTAGAACATCTCATTTCCAAAGTTAACTGGGTGAATTTCGAGATCAATTCAGTTTTACCCAGTTTGCTTCTAGTTTTTGTTGAAAAAGTTTTAACTTGCCTATTCACCCCCTCTAGGCAACTTTCACTTCCTCTTATGCCCACACCTCCGCGGCTCGACTCGCCCACGCACTGGACATCCTTCCTCCGCACAAAGTACCCGAAAAAATGCCCAAAACGCCCCTTAAAACAAATAAAAGGTAATTTAACACGAGGACGGTCACCCATTTTTACTATGGTTTGGTGTTCGAAAAACAAACAAAAATAAAACCAAAAAAAAGGAATGCAACACGAGGACTTCCCAGGAGGTCACCCATCCTAGTACTACTCTCGCCCAAGCACGCTTAACTTCGGAGTTCTGATGGGATCCGGTGCTTTAGTGCTGGTATGATCGCATCCGTCATATCCTGCGTCCTCCTTCCTCTTATGCCCACACCTCCGCGCTCGGCTCGCCCACGGCACTGGACATCCTTCCTCCGCACAAAGTACCCGAAAAATGCCCAAAACGCCCCTTAAAACAAATAAAAGGTAATTTAACACGAGGACGGTCACCCATTTTTACTATGGTTTGGTGTTCGAAAAACAAACAAAAATAAAACCAAAAAAAGGAATGCAACACGAGGACTTCCCAGGAGGTCACCCATCCTAGTACTACTCTCGCCCAAGCACGCTTAACTTCGGAGTTCTGATGGGATCCGGTGCTTTAGTGCTGGTATGATCGCATCCGTCATATCCTGCGTCCTCCTTCCTCTTATGCCCACACCTCCGCGCTCGGCTCGCCCACGGCACTGGACATCCTTCCTCCGCACAAAGTACCCGAAAAATGCCCAAAACGCCCCTTAAAACAAATAAAAGGTAATTTAACACGAGGACGGTCACCCATTTTTACTATGGTTTGGTGTTCGAAAAACAAACAAAAATAAAACCAAAAAAAGGAATGCAACACGAGGACTTCCCAGGAGGTCACCCATCCTAGTACTACTCTCGCCCAAGCACGCTTAACTTCGGAGTTCTGATGGGATCCGGTGCTTTAGTGCTGGTATGATCGCATCCGTCATATCCTGCGTCCTCCTTCCTCTTATGCCCACACCTCCGCGCTCGGCTCGCCCACGGCACTGGACATCCTTCCTCCGCACAAAGTACCCGAAAAATGCCCAAAACGCCCCTTAAAACAAATAAAAGGTAATTTAACACGAGGACGGTCACCCATTTTTACTATGGTTTGGTGTTCGAAAAACAAACAAAAATAAAACCAAAAAAAGGAATGCAACACGAGGACTTCCCAGGAGGTCACCCATCCTAGTACTACTCTCGCCCAAGCACGCTTAACTTCGGAGTTCTGATGGGATCCGGTGCTTTAGTGCTGGTATGATCGCATCCGTCATATCCTGCGTCCTCCTTCCTCTTATGCCCACACCTCCGCGCTCGGCTCGCCCACGGCACTGGACATCCTTCCTCCGCACAAAGTACCCGAAAAATGCCCAAAACGCCCCTTAAAACAAATAAAAGGTAATTTAACACGAGGACGGTCACCCATTTTTACTATGGTTTGGTGTTCGAAAAACAAACAAAAATAAAACCAAAAAAAGGAATGCAACACGAGGACTTCCCAGGAGGTCACCCATCCTAGTACTACTCTCGCCCAAGCACGCTTAACTTCGGAGTTCTGATGGGATCCGGTGCTTTAGTGCTGGTATGATCGCATCCGTCATATCCTGCGTCCTCCTTCCTCTTATGCCCACACCTCCGCGCTCGGCTCGCCCACGGCACTGGACATCCTTCCTCCGCACAAAGTACCCGAAAAATGCCCAAAACGCCCCTTAAAACAAATAAAAGGTAATTTAACACGAGGACGGTCACCCATTTTTACTATGGTTTGGTGTTCGAAAAACAAACAAAAATAAAACCAAAAAAAGGAATGCAACACGAGGACTTCCCAGGAGGTCACCCATCCTAGTACTACTCTCGCCCAAGCACGCTTAACTTCGGAGTTCTGATGGGATCCGGTGCTTTAGTGCTGGTATGATCGCATCCGTCATATCCTGCGTCCTCCTTCCTCTTATGCCCACACCTCCGCGCTCGGCTCGCCCACGGCACTGGACATCCTTCCTCCGCACAAAGTACCCGAAAAATGCCCAAAACGCCCCTTAAAACAAATAAAAGGTAATTTAACACGAGGACGGTCACCCATTTTTACTATGGTTTGGTGTTCGAAAAACAAACAAAAATAAAACCAAAAAAAGGAATGCAACACGAGGACTTCCCAGGAGGTCACCCATCCTAGTACTACTCTCGCCCAAGCACGCTTAACTTCGGAGTTCTGATGGGATCCGGTGCTTTAGTGCTGGTATGATCGCATCCGTCATATCCTGCGTCCTCCTTCCTCTTATGCCCACACCTCCGCGCTCGGCTCGCCCACGGCACTGGACATCCTTCCTCCGCACAAAGTACCCGAAAAATGCCCAAAACGCCCCTTAAAACAAATAAAAGGTAATTTAACACGAGGACGGTCACCCATTTTTACTATGGTTTGGTGTTCGAAAAACAAACAAAAATAAAACCAAAAAAAGGAATGCAACACGAGGACTTCCCAGGAGGTCACCCATCCTAGTACTACTCTCGCCCAAGCACGCTTAACTTCGGAGTTCTGATGGGATCCGGTGCTTTAGTGCTGGTATGATCGCATCCGTCATATCCTGCGTCCTCCTTCCTCTTATGCCCACACCTCCGCGCTCGGCTCGCCCACGGCACTGGACATCCTTCCTCCGCACAAAGTACCCGAAAAATGCCCAAAACGCCCCTTAAAACAAATAAAAGGTAATTTAACACGAGGACGGTCACCCATTTTTACTATGGTTTGGTGTTCGAAAAACAAACAAAAATAAAACCAAAAAAAGGAATGCAACACGAGGACTTCCCAGGAGGTCACCCATCCTAGTACTACTCTCGCCCAAGCACGCTTAACTTCGGAGTTCTGATGGGATCCGGTGCTTTAGTGCTGGTATGATCGCATCCGTCATATCCTGCGTCCTCCTTCCTCTTATGCCCACACCTCCGCGCTCGGCTCGCCCACGGCACTGGACATCCTTCCTCCGCACAAAGTACCCGAAAAATGCCCAAAACGCCCCTTAAAACAAATAAAAGGTAATTTAACACGAGGACGGTCACCCATTTTTACTATGGTTTGGTGTTCGAAAAACAAACAAAAATAAAACCAAAAAAAGGAATGCAACACGAGGACTTCCCAGGAGGTCACCCATCCTAGTACTACTCTCGCCCAAGCACGCTTAACTTCGGAGTTCTGATGGGATCCGGTGCTTTAGTGCTGGTATGATCGCATCCGTCATATCCTGCGTCCTCCTTCCTCTTATGCCCACACCTCCGCGCTCGGCTCGCCCACGGCACTGGACATCCTTCCTCCGCACAAAGTACCCGAAAAATGCCCAAAACGCCCCTTAAAACAAATAAAAGGTAATTTAACACGAGGACGGTCACCCATTTTTACTATGGTTTGGTGTTCGAAAAACAAACAAAAATAAAACCAAAAAAAAGGAATGCAACACGAGGACTTCCCAGGAGGTCACCCATCCTAGTACTACTCTCGCCCAAGCACGCTTAACTTCGGAGTTCTGATGGGATCCGGTGCTTTAGTGCTGGTATGATCGCATCCGTCATATCCTGCGTCCTCCTTCCTCTTATGCCCACACCTCCGCGCTCGGCTCGCCCACGGCACTGGACATCCTTCCTCCGCACAAAGTACCCGAAAAATGCCCAAAACGCCCCTTAAAACAAATAAAAGGTAATTTAACACGAGGACGGTCACCCATTTTTACTATGGTTTGGTGTTCGAAAAACAAACAAAAATAAAACCAAAAAAAGGAATGCAACACGAGGACTTCCCAGGAGGTCACCCATCCTAGTACTACTCTCGCCCAAGCACGCTTAACTTCGGAGTTCTGATGGGATCCGGTGCTTTAGTGCTGGTATGATCGCATCCGTCATATCCTGCGTCCTCCTTCCTCTTATGCCCACACCTCCGCGCTCGGCTCGCCCACGGCACTGGACATCCTTCCTCCGCACAAAGTACCCGAAAAATGCCCAAAACGCCCCTTAAAACAAATAAAAGGTAATTTAACACGAGGACGGTCACCCATTTTTACTATGGTTTGGTGTTCGAAAAACAAACAAAAATAAAACCAAAAAAAAGGAATGCAACACGAGGACTTCCCAGGAGGTCACCCATCCTAGTACTACTCTCGCCCAAGCACGCTTAACTTCGGAGTTCTGATGGGATCCGGTGCTTTAGTGCTGGTATGATCGCATCCGTCATATCCTGCGTCCTCCTTCCTCTTATGCCCACACCTCCGCGCTCGGCTCGCCCACGGCACTGGACATCCTTCCTCCGCACAAAGTACCCGAAAAATGCCCAAAACGCCCCTTAAAACAAATAAAAGGTAATTTAACACGAGGACGGTCACCCATTTTTACTATGGTTTGGTGTTCGAAAAACAAACAAAAATAAAACCAAAAAAAAGGAATGCAACACGAGGACTTCCCAGGAGGTCACCCATCCTAGTACTACTCTCGCCCAAGCACGCTTAACTTCGGAGTTCTGATGGGATCCGGTGCTTTAGTGCTGGTATGATCGCATCCGTCATATCCTGCGTCCTCCTTCCTCTTATGCCCACACCTCCGCGCTCGGCTCGCCCACGGCACTGGACATCCTTCCTCCGCACAAAGTACCCGAAAAATGCCCAAAACGCCCCTTAAAACAAATAAAAGGTAATTTAACACGAGGACGGTCACCCATTTTTACTATGGTTTGGTGTTCGAAAAACAAACAAAAATAAAACCAAAAAAAAGGAATGCAACACGAGGACTTCCCAGGAGGTCACCCATCCTAGTACTACTCTCGCCCAAGCACGCTTAACTTCGGAGTTCTGATGGGATCCGGTGCTTTAGTGCTGGTATGATCGCATCCGTCATATCCTGCGTCCTCCTTCCTCTTATGCCCACACCTCCGCGCTCGGCTCGCCCACGGCACTGGACATCCTTCCTCCGCACAAAGTACCCGAAAAATGCCCAAAACGCCCCTTAAAACAAATAAAAGGTAATTTAACACGAGGACGGTCACCCATTTTTACTATGGTTTGGTGTTCGAAAAACAAACAAAAATAAAACCAAAAAAAAGGAATGCAACACGAGGACTTCCCAGGAGGTCACCCATCCTAGTACTACTCTCGCCCAAGCACGCTTAACTTCGGAGTTCTGATGGGATCCGGTGCTTTAGTGCTGGTATGATCGCATCCGTCATATCCTGCGTCCTCCTTCCTCTTATGCCCACACCTCCGCGCTCGGCTCGCCCACGGCACTGGACATCCTTCCTCCGCACAAAGTACCCGAAAAATGCCCAAAACGCCCCTTAAAACAAATAAAAGGTAATTTAACACGAGGACGGTCACCCATTTTTACTATGGTTTGGTGTTCGAAAAACAAACAAAAATAAAACCAAAAAAAGGAATGCAACACGAGGACTTCCCAGGAGGTCACCCATCCTAGTACTACTCTCGCCCAAGCACGCTTAACTTCGGAGTTCTGATGGGATCCGGTGCTTTAGTGCTGGTATGATCGCATCCGTCATATCCTGCGTCCTCCTTCCTCTTATGCCCACACCTCCGCGCTCGGCTCGCCCACGGCACTGGACATCCTTCCTCCGCACAAAGTACCCGAAAAATGCCCAAAACGCCCCTTAAAACAAATAAAAGGTAATTTAACACGAGGACGGTCACCCATTTTTACTATGGTTTGGTGTTCGAAAAACAAACAAAAATAAAACCAAAAAAAGGAATGCAACACGAGGACTTCCCAGGAGGTCACCCATCCTAGTACTACTCTCGCCCAAGCACGCTTAACTTCGGAGTTCTGATGGGATCCGGTGCTTTAGTGCTGGTATGATCGCATCCGTCATATCCTGCGTCCTCCTTCCTCTTATGCCCACACCTCCGCGCTCGGCTCGCCCACGGCACTGGACATCCTTCCTCCGCACAAAGTACCCGAAAAATGCCCAAAACGCCCCTTAAAACAAATAAAAGGTAATTTAACACGAGGACGGTCACCCATTTTTACTATGGTTTGGTGTTCGAAAAACAAACAAAAATAAAACCAAAAAAAAGGAATGCAACACGAGGACTTCCCAGGAGGTCACCCATCCTAGTACTACTCTCGCCCAAGCACGCTTAACTTCGGAGTTCTGATGGGATCCGGTGCTTTAGTGCTGGTATGATCGCATCCGTCATATCCTGCGTCCTCCTTCCTCTTATGCCCACACCTCCGCGCTCGGCTCGCCCACGGCACTGGACATCCTTCCTCCGCACAAAGTACCCGAAAAATGCCCAAAACGCCCCTTAAAACAAATAAAAGGTAATTTAACACGAGGACGGTCACCCATTTTTACTATGGTTTGGTGTTCGAAAAACAAACAAAAATAAAACCAAAAAAAAGGAATGCAACACGAGGACTTCCCAGGAGGTCACCCATCCTAGTACTACTCTCGCCCAAGCACGCTTAACTTCGGAGTTCTGATGGGATCCGGTGCTTTAGTGCTGGTATGATCGCATCCGTCATATCCTGCGTCCTCCTTCCTCTTATGCCCACACCTCCGCGCTCGGCTCGCCCACGGCACTGGACATCCTTCCTCCGCACAAAGTACCCGAAAAATGCCCAAAACGCCCCTTAAAACAAATAAAAGGTAATTTAACACGAGGACGGTCACCCATTTTTACTATGGTTTGGTGTTCGAAAAACAAACAAAAATAAAACCAAAAAAAAGGAATGCAACACGAGGACTTCCCAGGAGGTCACCCATCCTAGTACTACTCTCGCCCAAGCACGCTTAACTTCGGAGTTCTGATGGGATCCGGTGCTTTAGTGCTGGTATGATCGCATCCGTCATATCCTGCGTCCTCCTTCCTCTTATGCCCACACCTCCGCGCTCGGCTCGCCCACGGCACTGGACATCCTTCCTCCGCACAAAGTACCCGAAAAATGCCCAAAACGCCCCTTAAAACAAATAAAAGGTAATTTAACACGAGGACGGTCACCCATTTTTACTATGGTTTGGTGTTCGAAAAACAAACAAAAATAAAACCAAAAAAAAGGAATGCAACACGAGGACTTCCCAGGAGGTCACCCATCCTAGTACTACTCTCGCCCAAGCACGCTTAACTTCGGAGTTCTGATGGGATCCGGTGCTTTAGTGCTGGTATGATCGCATCCGTCATATCCTGCGTCCTCCTTCCTCTTATGCCCACACCTCCGCGCTCGGCTCGCCCACGGCACTGGACATCCTTCCTCCGCACAAAGTACCCGAAAAATGCCCAAAACGCCCCTTAAAACAAATAAAAGGTAATTTAACACGAGGACGGTCACCCATTTTTACTATGGTTTGGTGTTCGAAAAACAAACAAAAATAAAACCAAAAAAAAGGAATGCAACACGAGGACTTCCCAGGAGGTCACCCATCCTAGTACTACTCTCGCCCAAGCACGCTTAACTTCGGAGTTCTGATGGGATCCGGTGCTTTAGTGCTGGTATGATCGCATCCGTCATATCCTGCGTCCTCCTTCCTCTTATGCCCACACCTCCGCGCTCGGCTCGCCCACGGCACTGGACATCCTTCCTCCGCACAAAGTACCCGAAAAATGCCCAAAACGCCCCTTAAAACAAATAAAAGGTAATTTAACACGAGGACGGTCACCCATTTTTACTATGGTTTGGTGTTCGAAAAACAAACAAAAATAAAACCAAAAAAAGGAATGCAACACGAGGACTTCCCAGGAGGTCACCCATCCTAGTACTACTCTCGCCCAAGCACGCTTAACTTCGGAGTTCTGATGGGATCCGGTGCTTTAGTGCTGGTATGATCGCATCCGTCATATCCTGCGTCCTCCTTCCTCTTATGCCCACACCTCCGCGCTCGGCTCGCCCACGGCACTGGACATCCTTCCTCCGCACAAAGTACCCGAAAAATGCCCAAAACGCCCCTTAAAACAAATAAAAGGTAATTTAACACGAGGACGGTCACCCATTTTTACTATGGTTTGGTGTTCGAAAAACAAACAAAAATAAAACCAAAAAAAAGGAATGCAACACGAGGACTTCCCAGGAGGTCACCCATCCTAGTACTACTCTCGCCCAAGCACGCTTAACTTCGGAGTTCTGATGGGATCCGGTGCTTTAGTGCTGGTATGATCGCATCCGTCATATCCTGCGTCCTCCTTCCTCTTATGCCCACACCTCCGCGCTCGGCTCGCCCACGGCACTGGACATCCTTCCTCCGCACAAAGTACCCGAAAAATGCCCAAAACGCCCCTTAAAACAAATAAAAGGTAATTTAACACGAGGACGGTCACCCATTTTTACTATGGTTTGGTGTTCGAAAAACAAACAAAAATAAAACCAAAAAAAGGAATGCAACACGAGGACTTCCCAGGAGGTCACCCATCCTAGTACTACTCTCGCCCAAGCACGCTTAACTTCGGAGTTCTGATGGGATCCGGTGCTTTAGTGCTGGTATGATCGCATCCGTCATATCCTGCGTCCTCCTTCCTCTTATGCCCACACCTCCGCGCTCGGCTCGCCCACGGCACTGGACATCCTTCCTCCGCACAAAGTACCCGAAAAATGCCCAAAACGCCCCTTAAAACAAATAAAAGGTAATTTAACACGAGGACGGTCACCCATTTTTACTATGGTTTGGTGTTCGAAAAACAAACAAAAATAAAACCAAAAAAAGGAATGCAACACGAGGACTTCCCAGGAGGTCACCCATCCTAGTACTACTCTCGCCCAAGCACGCTTAACTTCGGAGTTCTGATGGGATCCGGTGCTTTAGTGCTGGTATGATCGCATCCGTCATATCCTGCGTCCTCCTTCCTCTTATGCCCACACCTCCGCGCTCGGCTCGCCCACGGCACTGGACATCCTTCCTCCGCACAAAGTACCCGAAAAATGCCCAAAACGCCCCTTAAAACAAATAAAAGGTAATTTAACACGAGGACGGTCACCCATTTTTACTATGGTTTGGTGTTCGAAAAACAAACAAAAATAAAACCAAAAAAAAGGAATGCAACACGAGGACTTCCCAGGAGGTCACCCATCCTAGTACTACTCTCGCCCAAGCACGCTTAACTTCGGAGTTCTGATGGGATCCGGTGCTTTAGTGCTGGTATGATCGCATCCGTCATATCCTGCGTCCTCCTTCCTCTTATGCCCACACCTCCGCGCTCGGCTCGCCCACGGCACTGGACATCCTTCCTCCGCACAAAGTACCCGAAAAATGCCCAAAACGCCCCTTAAAACAAATAAAAGGTAATTTAACACGAGGACGGTCACCCATTTTTACTATGGTTTGGTGTTCGAAAAACAAACAAAAATAAAACCAAAAAAAAGGAATGCAACACGAGGACTTCCCAGGAGGTCACCCATCCTAGTACTACTCTCGCCCAAGCACGCTTAACTTCGGAGTTCTGATGGGATCCGGTGCTTTAGTGCTGGTATGATCGCATCCGTCATATCCTGCGTCCTCCTTCCTCTTATGCCCACACCTCCGCGCTCGGCTCGCCCACGGCACTGGACATCCTTCCTCCGCACAAAGTACCCGAAAAATGCCCAAAACGCCCCTTAAAACAAATAAAAGGTAATTTAACACGAGGACGGTCACCCATTTTTACTATGGTTTGGTGTTCGAAAAACAAACAAAAATAAAACCAAAAAAAGGAATGCAACACGAGGACTTCCCAGGAGGTCACCCATCCTAGTACTACTCTCGCCCAAGCACGCTTAACTTCGGAGTTCTGATGGGATCCGGTGCTTTAGTGCTGGTATGATCGCATCCGTCATATCCTGCGTCCTCCTTCCTCTTATGCCCACACCTCCGCGCTCGGCTCGCCCACGGCACTGGACATCCTTCCTCCGCACAAAGTACCCGAAAAATGCCCAAAACGCCCCTTAAAACAAATAAAAGGTAATTTAACACGAGGACGGTCACCCATTTTTACTATGGTTTGGTGTTCGAAAAACAAACAAAAATAAAACCAAAAAAAAGGAATGCAACACGAGGACTTCCCAGGAGGTCACCCATCCTAGTACTACTCTCGCCCAAGCACGCTTAACTTCGGAGTTCTGATGGGATCCGGTGCTTTAGTGCTGGTATGATCGCATCCGTCATATCCTGCGTCCTCCTTCCTCTTATGCCCACACCTCCGCGCTCGGCTCGCCCACGGCACTGGACATCCTTCCTCCGCACAAAGTACCCGAAAAATGCCCAAAACGCCCCTTAAAACAAATAAAAGGTAATTTAACACGAGGACGGTCACCCATTTTTACTATGGTTTGGTGTTCGAAAAACAAACAAAAATAAAACCAAAAAAAGGAATGCAACACGAGGACTTCCCAGGAGGTCACCCATCCTAGTACTACTCTCGCCCAAGCACGCTTAACTTCGGAGTTCTGATGGGATCCGGTGCTTTAGTGCTGGTATGATCGCATCCGTCATATCCTGCGTCCTCCTTCCTCTTATGCCCACACCTCCGCGCTCGGCTCGCCCACGGCACTGGACATCCTTCCTCCGCACAAAGTACCCGAAAAATGCCCAAAACGCCCCTTAAAACAAATAAAAGGTAATTTAACACGAGGACGGTCACCCATTTTTACTATGGTTTGGTGTTCGAAAAACAAACAAAAATAAAACCAAAAAAAGGAATGCAACACGAGGACTTCCCAGGAGGTCACCCATCCTAGTACTACTCTCGCCCAAGCACGCTTAACTTCGGAGTTCTGATGGGATCCGGTGCTTTAGTGCTGGTATGATCGCATCCGTCATATCCTGCGTCCTCCTTCCTCTTATGCCCACACCTCCGCGCTCGGCTCGCCCACGGCACTGGACATCCTTCCTCCGCACAAAGTACCCGAAAAATGCCCAAAACGCCCCTTAAAACAAATAAAAGGTAATTTAACACGAGGACGGTCACCCATTTTTACTATGGTTTGGTGTTCGAAAAACAAACAAAAATAAAACCAAAAAAAGGAATGCAACACGAGGACTTCCCAGGAGGTCACCCATCCTAGTACTACTCTCGCCCAAGCACGCTTAACTTCGGAGTTCTGATGGGATCCGGTGCTTTAGTGCTGGTATGATCGCATCCGTCATATCCTGCGTCCTCCTTCCTCTTATGCCCACACCTCCGCGCTCGGCTCGCCCACGGCACTGGACATCCTTCCTCCGCACAAAGTACCCGAAAAATGCCCAAAACGCCCCTTAAAACAAATAAAAGGTAATTTAACACGAGGACGGTCACCCATTTTTACTATGGTTTGGTGTTCGAAAAACAAACAAAAATAAAACCAAAAAAAAGGAATGCAACACGAGGACTTCCCAGGAGGTCACCCATCCTAGTACTACTCTCGCCCAAGCACGCTTAACTTCGGAGTTCTGATGGGATCCGGTGCTTTAGTGCTGGTATGATCGCATCCGTCATATCCTGCGTCCTCCTTCCTCTTATGCCCACACCTCCGCGCTCGGCTCGCCCACGGCACTGGACATCCTTCCTCCGCACAAAGTACCCGAAAAATGCCCAAAACGCCCCTTAAAACAAATAAAAGGTAATTTAACACGAGGACGGTCACCCATTTTTACTATGGTTTGGTGTTCGAAAAACAAACAAAAATAAAACCAAAAAAAGGAATGCAACACGAGGACTTCCCAGGAGGTCACCCATCCTAGTACTACTCTCGCCCAAGCACGCTTAACTTCGGAGTTCTGATGGGATCCGGTGCTTTAGTGCTGGTATGATCGCATCCGTCATATCCTGCGTCCTCCTTCCTCTTATGCCCACACCTCCGCGCTCGGCTCGCCCACGGCACTGGACATCCTTCCTCCGCACAAAGTACCCGAAAAATGCCCAAAACGCCCCTTAAAACAAATAAAAGGTAATTTAACACGAGGACGGTCACCCATTTTTACTATGGTTTGGTGTTCGAAAAACAAACAAAAATAAAACCAAAAAAAAGGAATGCAACACGAGGACTTCCCAGGAGGTCACCCATCCTAGTACTACTCTCGCCCAAGCACGCTTAACTTCGGAGTTCTGATGGGATCCGGTGCTTTAGTGCTGGTATGATCGCATCCGTCATATCCTGCGTCCTCCTTCCTCTTATGCCCACACCTCCGCGCTCGGCTCGCCCACGGCACTGGACATCCTTCCTCCGCACAAAGTACCCGAAAAATGCCCAAAACGCCCCTTAAAACAAATAAAAGGTAATTTAACACGAGGACGGTCACCCATTTTTACTATGGTTTGGTGTTCGAAAAACAAACAAAAATAAAACCAAAAAAAGGAATGCAACACGAGGACTTCCCAGGAGGTCACCCATCCTAGTACTACTCTCGCCCAAGCACGCTTAACTTCGGAGTTCTGATGGGATCCGGTGCTTTAGTGCTGGTATGATCGCATCCGTCATATCCTGCGTCCTCCTTCCTCTTATGCCCACACCTCCGCGCTCGGCTCGCCCACGGCACTGGACATCCTTCCTCCGCACAAAGTACCCGAAAAATGCCCAAAACGCCCCTTAAAACAAATAAAAGGTAATTTAACACGAGGACGGTCACCCATTTTTACTATGGTTTGGTGTTCGAAAAACAAACAAAAATAAAACCAAAAAAAGGAATGCAACACGAGGACTTCCCAGGAGGTCACCCATCCTAGTACTACTCTCGCCCAAGCACGCTTAACTTCGGAGTTCTGATGGGATCCGGTGCTTTAGTGCTGGTATGATCGCATCCGTCATATCCTGCGTCCTCCTTCCTCTTATGCCCACACCTCCGCGCTCGGCTCGCCCACGGCACTGGACATCCTTCCTCCGCACAAAGTACCCGAAAAATGCCCAAAACGCCCCTTAAAACAAATAAAAGGTAATTTAACACGAGGACGGTCACCCATTTTTACTATGGTTTGGTGTTCGAAAAACAAACAAAAATAAAACCAAAAAAAGGAATGCAACACGAGGACTTCCCAGGAGGTCACCCATCCTAGTACTACTCTCGCCCAAGCACGCTTAACTTCGGAGTTCTGATGGGATCCGGTGCTTTAGTGCTGGTATGATCGCATCCGTCATATCCTGCGTCCTCCTTCCTCTTATGCCCACACCTCCGCGCTCGGCTCGCCCACGGCACTGGACATCCTTCCTCCGCACAAAGTACCCGAAAAATGCCCAAAACGCCCCTTAAAACAAATAAAAGGTAATTTAACACGAGGACGGTCACCCATTTTTACTATGGTTTGGTGTTCGAAAAACAAACAAAAATAAAACCAAAAAAAGGAATGCAACACGAGGACTTCCCAGGAGGTCACCCATCCTAGTACTACTCTCGCCCAAGCACGCTTAACTTCGGAGTTCTGATGGGATCCGGTGCTTTAGTGCTGGTATGATCGCATCCGTCATATCCTGCGTCCTCCTTCCTCTTATGCCCACACCTCCGCGCTCGGCTCGCCCACGGCACTGGACATCCTTCCTCCGCACAAAGTACCCGAAAAATGCCCAAAACGCCCCTTAAAACAAATAAAAGGTAATTTAACACGAGGACGGTCACCCATTTTTACTATGGTTTGGTGTTCGAAAAACAAACAAAAATAAAACCAAAAAAAGGAATGCAACACGAGGACTTCCCAGGAGGTCACCCATCCTAGTACTACTCTCGCCCAAGCACGCTTAACTTCGGAGTTCTGATGGGATCCGGTGCTTTAGTGCTGGTATGATCGCATCCGTCATATCCTGCGTCCTCCTTCCTCTTATGCCCACACCTCCGCGCTCGGCTCGCCCACGGCACTGGACATCCTTCCTCCGCACAAAGTACCCGAAAAATGCCCAAAACGCCCCTTAAAACAAATAAAAGGTAATTTAACACGAGGACGGTCACCCATTTTTACTATGGTTTGGTGTTCGAAAAACAAACAAAAATAAAACCAAAAAAAAGGAATGCAACACGAGGACTTCCCAGGAGGTCACCCATCCTAGTACTACTCTCGCCCAAGCACGCTTAACTTCGGAGTTCTGATGGGATCCGGTGCTTTAGTGCTGGTATGATCGCATCCGTCATATCCTGCGTCCTCCTTCCTCTTATGCCCACACCTCCGCGCTCGGCTCGCCCACGGCACTGGACATCCTTCCTCCGCACAAAGTACCCGAAAAATGCCCAAAACGCCCCTTAAAACAAATAAAAGGTAATTTAACACGAGGACGGTCACCCATTTTTACTATGGTTTGGTGTTCGAAAAACAAACAAAAATAAAACCAAAAAAAAGGAATGCAACACGAGGACTTCCCAGGAGGTCACCCATCCTAGTACTACTCTCGCCCAAGCACGCTTAACTTCGGAGTTCTGATGGGATCCGGTGCTTTAGTGCTGGTATGATCGCATCCGTCATATCCTGCGTCCTCCTTCCTCTTATGCCCACACCTCCGCGCTCGGCTCGCCCACGGCACTGGACATCCTTCCTCCGCACAAAGTACCCGAAAAATGCCCAAAACGCCCCTTAAAACAAATAAAAGGTAATTTAACACGAGGACGGTCACCCATTTTTACTATGGTTTGGTGTTCGAAAAACAAACAAAAATAAAACCAAAAAAAAGGAATGCAACACGAGGACTTCCCAGGAGGTCACCCATCCTAGTACTACTCTCGCCCAAGCACGCTTAACTTCGGAGTTCTGATGGGATCCGGTGCTTTAGTGCTGGTATGATCGCATCCGTCATATCCTGCGTCCTCCTTCCTCTTATGCCCACACCTCCGCGCTCGGCTCGCCCACGGCACTGGACATCCTTCCTCCGCACAAAGTACCCGAAAAATGCCCAAAACGCCCCTTAAAACAAATAAAAGGTAATTTAACACGAGGACGGTCACCCATTTTTACTATGGTTTGGTGTTCGAAAAACAAACAAAAATAAAACCAAAAAAAGGAATGCAACACGAGGACTTCCCAGGAGGTCACCCATCCTAGTACTACTCTCGCCCAAGCACGCTTAACTTCGGAGTTCTGATGGGATCCGGTGCTTTAGTGCTGGTATGATCGCATCCGTCATATCCTGCGTCCTCCTTCCTCTTATGCCCACACCTCCGCGCTCGGCTCGCCCACGGCACTGGACATCCTTCCTCCGCACAAAGTACCCGAAAAATGCCCAAAACGCCCCTTAAAACAAATAAAAGGTAATTTAACACGAGGACGGTCACCCATTTTTACTATGGTTTGGTGTTCGAAAAACAAACAAAAATAAAACCAAAAAAAGGAATGCAACACGAGGACTTCCCAGGAGGTCACCCATCCTAGTACTACTCTCGCCCAAGCACGCTTAACTTCGGAGTTCTGATGGGATCCGGTGCTTTAGTGCTGGTATGATCGCATCCGTCATATCCTGCGTCCTCCTTCCTCTTATGCCCACACCTCCGCGCTCGGCTCGCCCACGGCACTGGACATCCTTCCTCCGCACAAAGTACCCGAAAAATGCCCAAAACGCCCCTTAAAACAAATAAAAGGTAATTTAACACGAGGACGGTCACCCATTTTTACTATGGTTTGGTGTTCGAAAAACAAACAAAAATAAAACCAAAAAAAGGAATGCAACACGAGGACTTCCCAGGAGGTCACCCATCCTAGTACTACTCTCGCCCAAGCACGCTTAACTTCGGAGTTCTGATGGGATCCGGTGCTTTAGTGCTGGTATGATCGCATCCGTCATATCCTGCGTCCTCCTTCCTCTTATGCCCACACCTCCGCGCTCGGCTCGCCCACGGCACTGGACATCCTTCCTCCGCACAAAGTACCCGAAAAATGCCCAAAACGCCCCTTAAAACAAATAAAAGGTAATTTAACACGAGGACGGTCACCCATTTTTACTATGGTTTGGTGTTCGAAAAACAAACAAAAATAAAACCAAAAAAAGGAATGCAACACGAGGACTTCCCAGGAGGTCACCCATCCTAGTACTACTCTCGCCCAAGCACGCTTAACTTCGGAGTTCTGATGGGATCCGGTGCTTTAGTGCTGGTATGATCGCATCCGTCATATCCTGCGTCCTCCTTCCTCTTATGCCCACACCTCCGCGCTCGGCTCGCCCACGGCACTGGACATCCTTCCTCCGCACAAAGTACCCGAAAAATGCCCAAAACGCCCCTTAAAACAAATAAAAGGTAATTTAACACGAGGACGGTCACCCATTTTTACTATGGTTTGGTGTTCGAAAAACAAACAAAAATAAAACCAAAAAAAGGAATGCAACACGAGGACTTCCCAGGAGGTCACCCATCCTAGTACTACTCTCGCCCAAGCACGCTTAACTTCGGAGTTCTGATGGGATCCGGTGCTTTAGTGCTGGTATGATCGCATCCGTCATATCCTGCGTCCTCCTTCCTCTTATGCCCACACCTCCGCGCTCGGCTCGCCCACGGCACTGGACATCCTTCCTCCGCACAAAGTACCCGAAAAATGCCCAAAACGCCCCTTAAAACAAATAAAAGGTAATTTAACACGAGGACGGTCACCCATTTTTACTATGGTTTGGTGTTCGAAAAACAAACAAAAATAAAACCAAAAAAAGGAATGCAACACGAGGACTTCCCAGGAGGTCACCCATCCTAGTACTACTCTCGCCCAAGCACGCTTAACTTCGGAGTTCTGATGGGATCCGGTGCTTTAGTGCTGGTATGATCGCATCCGTCATATCCTGCGTCCTCCTTCCTCTTATGCCCACACCTCCGCGCTCGGCTCGCCCACGGCACTGGACATCCTTCCTCCGCACAAAGTACCCGAAAAATGCCCAAAACGCCCCTTAAAACAAATAAAAGGTAATTTAACACGAGGACGGTCACCCATTTTTACTATGGTTTGGTGTTCGAAAAACAAACAAAAATAAAACCAAAAAAAGGAATGCAACACGAGGACTTCCCAGGAGGTCACCCATCCTAGTACTACTCTCGCCCAAGCACGCTTAACTTCGGAGTTCTGATGGGATCCGGTGCTTTAGTGCTGGTATGATCGCATCCGTCATATCCTGCGTCCTCCTTCCTCTTATGCCCACACCTCCGCGCTCGGCTCGCCCACGGCACTGGACATCCTTCCTCCGCACAAAGTACCCGAAAAATGCCCAAAACGCCCCTTAAAACAAATAAAAGGTAATTTAACACGAGGACGGTCACCCATTTTTACTATGGTTTGGTGTTCGAAAAACAAACAAAAATAAAACCAAAAAAAGGAATGCAACACGAGGACTTCCCAGGAGGTCACCCATCCTAGTACTACTCTCGCCCAAGCACGCTTAACTTCGGAGTTCTGATGGGATCCGGTGCTTTAGTGCTGGTATGATCGCATCCGTCATATCCTGCGTCCTCCTTCCTCTTATGCCCACACCTCCGCGCTCGGCTCGCCCACGGCACTGGACATCCTTCCTCCGCACAAAGTACCCGAAAAATGCCCAAAACGCCCCTTAAAACAAATAAAAGGTAATTTAACACGAGGACGGTCACCCATTTTTACTATGGTTTGGTGTTCGAAAAACAAACAAAAATAAAACCAAAAAAAGGAATGCAACACGAGGACTTCCCAGGAGGTCACCCATCCTAGTACTACTCTCGCCCAAGCACGCTTAACTTCGGAGTTCTGATGGGATCCGGTGCTTTAGTGCTGGTATGATCGCATCCGTCATATCCTGCGTCCTCCTTCCTCTTATGCCCACACCTCCGCGCTCGGCTCGCCCACGGCACTGGACATCCTTCCTCCGCACAAAGTACCCGAAAAATGCCCAAAACGCCCCTTAAAACAAATAAAAGGTAATTTAACACGAGGACGGTCACCCATTTTTACTATGGTTTGGTGTTCGAAAAACAAACAAAAATAAAACCAAAAAAAAGGAATGCAACACGAGGACTTCCCAGGAGGTCACCCATCCTAGTACTACTCTCGCCCAAGCACGCTTAACTTCGGAGTTCTGATGGGATCCGGTGCTTTAGTGCTGGTATGATCGCATCCGTCATATCCTGCGTCCTCCTTCCTCTTATGCCCACACCTCCGCGCTCGGCTCGCCCACGGCACTGGACATCCTTCCTCCGCACAAAGTACCCGAAAAATGCCCAAAACGCCCCTTAAAACAAATAAAAGGTAATTTAACACGAGGACGGTCACCCATTTTTACTATGGTTTGGTGTTCGAAAAACAAACAAAAATAAAACCAAAAAAAGGAATGCAACACGAGGACTTCCCAGGAGGTCACCCATCCTAGTACTACTCTCGCCCAAGCACGCTTAACTTCGGAGTTCTGATGGGATCCGGTGCTTTAGTGCTGGTATGATCGCATCCGTCATATCCTGCGTCCTCCTTCCTCTTATGCCCACACCTCCGCGCTCGGCTCGCCCACGGCACTGGACATCCTTCCTCCGCACAAAGTACCCGAAAAATGCCCAAAACGCCCCTTAAAACAAATAAAAGGTAATTTAACACGAGGACGGTCACCCATTTTTACTATGGTTTGGTGTTCGAAAAACAAACAAAAATAAAACCAAAAAAAAGGAATGCAACACGAGGACTTCCCAGGAGGTCACCCATCCTAGTACTACTCTCGCCCAAGCACGCTTAACTTCGGAGTTCTGATGGGATCCGGTGCTTTAGTGCTGGTATGATCGCATCCGTCATATCCTGCGTCCTCCTTCCTCTTATGCCCACACCTCCGCGCTCGGCTCGCCCACGGCACTGGACATCCTTCCTCCGCACAAAGTACCCGAAAAATGCCCAAAACGCCCCTTAAAACAAATAAAAGGTAATTTAACACGAGGACGGTCACCCATTTTTACTATGGTTTGGTGTTCGAAAAACAAACAAAAATAAAACCAAAAAAAGGAATGCAACACGAGGACTTCCCAGGAGGTCACCCATCCTAGTACTACTCTCGCCCAAGCACGCTTAACTTCGGAGTTCTGATGGGATCCGGTGCTTTAGTGCTGGTATGATCGCATCCGTCATATCCTGCGTCCTCCTTCCTCTTATGCCCACACCTCCGCGCTCGGCTCGCCCACGGCACTGGACATCCTTCCTCCGCACAAAGTACCCGAAAAATGCCCAAAACGCCCCTTAAAACAAATAAAAGGTAATTTAACACGAGGACGGTCACCCATTTTTACTATGGTTTGGTGTTCGAAAAACAAACAAAAATAAAACCAAAAAAAGGAATGCAACACGAGGACTTCCCAGGAGGTCACCCATCCTAGTACTACTCTCGCCCAAGCACGCTTAACTTCGGAGTTCTGATGGGATCCGGTGCTTTAGTGCTGGTATGATCGCATCCGTCATATCCTGCGTCCTCCTTCCTCTTATGCCCACACCTCCGCGCTCGGCTCGCCCACGGCACTGGACATCCTTCCTCCGCACAAAGTACCCGAAAAATGCCCAAAACGCCCCTTAAAACAAATAAAAGGTAATTTAACACGAGGACGGTCACCCATTTTTACTATGGTTTGGTGTTCGAAAAACAAACAAAAATAAAACCAAAAAAAGGAATGCAACACGAGGACTTCCCAGGAGGTCACCCATCCTAGTACTACTCTCGCCCAAGCACGCTTAACTTCGGAGTTCTGATGGGATCCGGTGCTTTAGTGCTGGTATGATCGCATCCGTCATATCCTGCGTCCTCCTTCCTCTTATGCCCACACCTCCGCGCTCGGCTCGCCCACGGCACTGGACATCCTTCCTCCGCACAAAGTACCCGAAAAATGCCCAAAACGCCCCTTAAAACAAATAAAAGGTAATTTAACACGAGGACGGTCACCCATTTTTACTATGGTTTGGTGTTCGAAAAACAAACAAAAATAAAACCAAAAAAAGGAATGCAACACGAGGACTTCCCAGGAGGTCACCCATCCTAGTACTACTCTCGCCCAAGCACGCTTAACTTCGGAGTTCTGATGGGATCCGGTGCTTTAGTGCTGGTATGATCGCATCCGTCATATCCTGCGTCCTCCTTCCTCTTATGCCCACACCTCCGCGCTCGGCTCGCCCACGGCACTGGACATCCTTCCTCCGCACAAAGTACCCGAAAAATGCCCAAAACGCCCCTTAAAACAAATAAAAGGTAATTTAACACGAGGACGGTCACCCATTTTTACTATGGTTTGGTGTTCGAAAAACAAACAAAAATAAAACCAAAAAAAGGAATGCAACACGAGGACTTCCCAGGAGGTCACCCATCCTAGTACTACTCTCGCCCAAGCACGCTTAACTTCGGAGTTCTGATGGGATCCGGTGCTTTAGTGCTGGTATGATCGCATCCGTCATATCCTGCGTCCTCCTTCCTCTTATGCCCACACCTCCGCGCTCGGCTCGCCCACGGCACTGGACATCCTTCCTCCGCACAAAGTACCCGAAAAATGCCCAAAACGCCCCTTAAAACAAATAAAAGGTAATTTAACACGAGGACGGTCACCCATTTTTACTATGGTTTGGTGTTCGAAAAACAAACAAAAATAAAACCAAAAAAAAGGAATGCAACACGAGGACTTCCCAGGAGGTCACCCATCCTAGTACTACTCTCGCCCAAGCACGCTTAACTTCGGAGTTCTGATGGGATCCGGTGCTTTAGTGCTGGTATGATCGCATCCGTCATATCCTGCGTCCTCCTTCCTCTTATGCCCACACCTCCGCGCTCGGCTCGCCCACGGCACTGGACATCCTTCCTCCGCACAAAGTACCCGAAAAATGCCCAAAACGCCCCTTAAAACAAATAAAAGGTAATTTAACACGAGGACGGTCACCCATTTTTACTATGGTTTGGTGTTCGAAAAACAAACAAAAATAAAACCAAAAAAAAGGAATGCAACACGAGGACTTCCCAGGAGGTCACCCATCCTAGTACTACTCTCGCCCAAGCACGCTTAACTTCGGAGTTCTGATGGGATCCGGTGCTTTAGTGCTGGTATGATCGCATCCGTCATATCCTGCGTCCTCCTTCCTCTTATGCCCACACCTCCGCGCTCGGCTCGCCCACGGCACTGGACATCCTTCCTCCGCACAAAGTACCCGAAAAATGCCCAAAACGCCCCTTAAAACAAATAAAAGGTAATTTAACACGAGGACGGTCACCCATTTTTACTATGGTTTGGTGTTCGAAAAACAAACAAAAATAAAACCAAAAAAAGGAATGCAACACGAGGACTTCCCAGGAGGTCACCCATCCTAGTACTACTCTCGCCCAAGCACGCTTAACTTCGGAGTTCTGATGGGATCCGGTGCTTTAGTGCTGGTATGATCGCATCCGTCATATCCTGCGTCCTCCTTCCTCTTATGCCCACACCTCCGCGCTCGGCTCGCCCACGGCACTGGACATCCTTCCTCCGCACAAAGTACCCGAAAAATGCCCAAAACGCCCCTTAAAACAAATAAAAGGTAATTTAACACGAGGACGGTCACCCATTTTTACTATGGTTTGGTGTTCGAAAAACAAACAAAAATAAAACCAAAAAAAAGGAATGCAACACGAGGACTTCCCAGGAGGTCACCCATCCTAGTACTACTCTCGCCCAAGCACGCTTAACTTCGGAGTTCTGATGGGATCCGGTGCTTTAGTGCTGGTATGATCGCATCCGTCATATCCTGCGTCCTCCTTCCTCTTATGCCCACACCTCCGCGCTCGGCTCGCCCACGGCACTGGACATCCTTCCTCCGCACAAAGTACCCGAAAAATGCCCAAAACGCCCCTTAAAACAAATAAAAGGTAATTTAACACGAGGACGGTCACCCATTTTTACTATGGTTTGGTGTTCGAAAAACAAACAAAAATAAAACCAAAAAAAAGGAATGCAACACGAGGACTTCCCAGGAGGTCACCCATCCTAGTACTACTCTCGCCCAAGCACGCTTAACTTCGGAGTTCTGATGGGATCCGGTGCTTTAGTGCTGGTATGATCGCATCCGTCATATCCTGCGTCCTCCTTCCTCTTATGCCCACACCTCCGCGCTCGGCTCGCCCACGGCACTGGACATCCTTCCTCCGCACAAAGTACCCGAAAAATGCCCAAAACGCCCCTTAAAACAAATAAAAGGTAATTTAACACGAGGACGGTCACCCATTTTTACTATGGTTTGGTGTTCGAAAAACAAACAAAAATAAAACCAAAAAAAGGAATGCAACACGAGGACTTCCCAGGAGGTCACCCATCCTAGTACTACTCTCGCCCAAGCACGCTTAACTTCGGAGTTCTGATGGGATCCGGTGCTTTAGTGCTGGTATGATCGCATCCGTCATATCCTGCGTCCTCCTTCCTCTTATGCCCACACCTCCGCGCTCGGCTCGCCCACGGCACTGGACATCCTTCCTCCGCACAAAGTACCCGAAAAATGCCCAAAACGCCCCTTAAAACAAATAAAAGGTAATTTAACACGAGGACGGTCACCCATTTTTACTATGGTTTGGTGTTCGAAAAACAAACAAAAATAAAACCAAAAAAAAGGAATGCAACACGAGGACTTCCCAGGAGGTCACCCATCCTAGTACTACTCTCGCCCAAGCACGCTTAACTTCGGAGTTCTGATGGGATCCGGTGCTTTAGTGCTGGTATGATCGCATCCGTCATATCCTGCGTCCTCCTTCCTCTTATGCCCACACCTCCGCGCTCGGCTCGCCCACGGCACTGGACATCCTTCCTCCGCACAAAGTACCCGAAAAATGCCCAAAACGCCCCTTAAAACAAATAAAAGGTAATTTAACACGAGGACGGTCACCCATTTTTACTATGGTTTGGTGTTCGAAAAACAAACAAAAATAAAACCAAAAAAAGGAATGCAACACGAGGACTTCCCAGGAGGTCACCCATCCTAGTACTACTCTCGCCCAAGCACGCTTAACTTCGGAGTTCTGATGGGATCCGGTGCTTTAGTGCTGGTATGATCGCATCCGTCATATCCTGCGTCCTCCTTCCTCTTATGCCCACACCTCCGCGCTCGGCTCGCCCACGGCACTGGACATCCTTCCTCCGCACAAAGTACCCGAAAAATGCCCAAAACGCCCCTTAAAACAAATAAAAGGTAATTTAACACGAGGACGGTCACCCATTTTTACTATGGTTTGGTGTTCGAAAAACAAACAAAAATAAAACCAAAAAAAAGGAATGCAACACGAGGACTTCCCAGGAGGTCACCCATCCTAGTACTACTCTCGCCCAAGCACGCTTAACTTCGGAGTTCTGATGGGATCCGGTGCTTTAGTGCTGGTATGATCGCATCCGTCATATCCTGCGTCCTCCTTCCTCTTATGCCCACACCTCCGCGCTCGGCTCGCCCACGGCACTGGACATCCTTCCTCCGCACAAAGTACCCGAAAAATGCCCAAAACGCCCCTTAAAACAAATAAAAGGTAATTTAACACGAGGACGGTCACCCATTTTTACTATGGTTTGGTGTTCGAAAAACAAACAAAAATAAAACCAAAAAAAGGAATGCAACACGAGGACTTCCCAGGAGGTCACCCATCCTAGTACTACTCTCGCCCAAGCACGCTTAACTTCGGAGTTCTGATGGGATCCGGTGCTTTAGTGCTGGTATGATCGCATCCGTCATATCCTGCGTCCTCCTTCCTCTTATGCCCACACCTCCGCGCTCGGCTCGCCCACGGCACTGGACATCCTTCCTCCGCACAAAGTACCCGAAAAATGCCCAAAACGCCCCTTAAAACAAATAAAAGGTAATTTAACACGAGGACGGTCACCCATTTTTACTATGGTTTGGTGTTCGAAAAACAAACAAAAATAAAACCAAAAAAAAGGAATGCAACACGAGGACTTCCCAGGAGGTCACCCATCCTAGTACTACTCTCGCCCAAGCACGCTTAACTTCGGAGTTCTGATGGGATCCGGTGCTTTAGTGCTGGTATGATCGCATCCGTCATATCCTGCGTCCTCCTTCCTCTTATGCCCACACCTCCGCGCTCGGCTCGCCCACGGCACTGGACATCCTTCCTCCGCACAAAGTACCCGAAAAATGCCCAAAACGCCCCTTAAAACAAATAAAAGGTAATTTAACACGAGGACGGTCACCCATTTTTACTATGGTTTGGTGTTCGAAAAACAAACAAAAATAAAACCAAAAAAAGGAATGCAACACGAGGACTTCCCAGGAGGTCACCCATCCTAGTACTACTCTCGCCCAAGCACGCTTAACTTCGGAGTTCTGATGGGATCCGGTGCTTTAGTGCTGGTATGATCGCATCCGTCATATCCTGCGTCCTCCTTCCTCTTATGCCCACACCTCCGCGCTCGGCTCGCCCACGGCACTGGACATCCTTCCTCCGCACAAAGTACCCGAAAAATGCCCAAAACGCCCCTTAAAACAAATAAAAGGTAATTTAACACGAGGACGGTCACCCATTTTTACTATGGTTTGGTGTTCGAAAAACAAACAAAAATAAAACCAAAAAAAAGGAATGCAACACGAGGACTTCCCAGGAGGTCACCCATCCTAGTACTACTCTCGCCCAAGCACGCTTAACTTCGGAGTTCTGATGGGATCCGGTGCTTTAGTGCTGGTATGATCGCATCCGTCATATCCTGCGTCCTCCTTCCTCTTATGCCCACACCTCCGCGCTCGGCTCGCCCACGGCACTGGACATCCTTCCTCCGCACAAAGTACCCGAAAAATGCCCAAAACGCCCCTTAAAACAAATAAAAGGTAATTTAACACGAGGACGGTCACCCATTTTTACTATGGTTTGGTGTTCGAAAAACAAACAAAAATAAAACCAAAAAAAAGGAATGCAACACGAGGACTTCCCAGGAGGTCACCCATCCTAGTACTACTCTCGCCCAAGCACGCTTAACTTCGGAGTTCTGATGGGATCCGGTGCTTTAGTGCTGGTATGATCGCATCCGTCATATCCTGCGTCCTCCTTCCTCTTATGCCCACACCTCCGCGCTCGGCTCGCCCACGGCACTGGACATCCTTCCTCCGCACAAAGTACCCGAAAAATGCCCAAAACGCCCCTTAAAACAAATAAAAGGTAATTTAACACGAGGACGGTCACCCATTTTTACTATGGTTTGGTGTTCGAAAAACAAACAAAAATAAAACCAAAAAAAAGGAATGCAACACGAGGACTTCCCAGGAGGTCACCCATCCTAGTACTACTCTCGCCCAAGCACGCTTAACTTCGGAGTTCTGATGGGATCCGGTGCTTTAGTGCTGGTATGATCGCATCCGTCATATCCTGCGTCCTCCTTCCTCTTATGCCCACACCTCCGCGCTCGGCTCGCCCACGGCACTGGACATCCTTCCTCCGCACAAAGTACCCGAAAAATGCCCAAAACGCCCCTTAAAACAAATAAAAGGTAATTTAACACGAGGACGGTCACCCATTTTTACTATGGTTTGGTGTTCGAAAAACAAACAAAAATAAAACCAAAAAAAAGGAATGCAACACGAGGACTTCCCAGGAGGTCACCCATCCTAGTACTACTCTCGCCCAAGCACGCTTAACTTCGGAGTTCTGATGGGATCCGGTGCTTTAGTGCTGGTATGATCGCATCCGTCATATCCTGCGTCCTCCTTCCTCTTATGCCCACACCTCCGCGCTCGGCTCGCCCACGGCACTGGACATCCTTCCTCCGCACAAAGTACCCGAAAAATGCCCAAAACGCCCCTTAAAACAAATAAAAGGTAATTTAACACGAGGACGGTCACCCATTTTTACTATGGTTTGGTGTTCGAAAAACAAACAAAAATAAAACCAAAAAAAAGGAATGCAACACGAGGACTTCCCAGGAGGTCACCCATCCTAGTACTACTCTCGCCCAAGCACGCTTAACTTCGGAGTTCTGATGGGATCCGGTGCTTTAGTGCTGGTATGATCGCATCCGTCATATCCTGCGTCCTCCTTCCTCTTATGCCCACACCTCCGCGCTCGGCTCGCCCACGGCACTGGACATCCTTCCTCCGCACAAAGTACCCGAAAAATGCCCAAAACGCCCCTTAAAACAAATAAAAGGTAATTTAACACGAGGACGGTCACCCATTTTTACTATGGTTTGGTGTTCGAAAAACAAACAAAAATAAAACCAAAAAAAAGGAATGCAACACGAGGACTTCCCAGGAGGTCACCCATCCTAGTACTACTCTCGCCCAAGCACGCTTAACTTCGGAGTTCTGATGGGATCCGGTGCTTTAGTGCTGGTATGATCGCATCCGTCATATCCTGCGTCCTCCTTCCTCTTATGCCCACACCTCCGCGCTCGGCTCGCCCACGGCACTGGACATCCTTCCTCCGCACAAAGTACCCGAAAAATGCCCAAAACGCCCCTTAAAACAAATAAAAGGTAATTTAACACGAGGACGGTCACCCATTTTTACTATGGTTTGGTGTTCGAAAAACAAACAAAAATAAAACCAAAAAAAGGAATGCAACACGAGGACTTCCCAGGAGGTCACCCATCCTAGTACTACTCTCGCCCAAGCACGCTTAACTTCGGAGTTCTGATGGGATCCGGTGCTTTAGTGCTGGTATGATCGCATCCGTCATATCCTGCGTCCTCCTTCCTCTTATGCCCACACCTCCGCGCTCGGCTCGCCCACGGCACTGGACATCCTTCCTCCGCACAAAGTACCCGAAAAATGCCCAAAACGCCCCTTAAAACAAATAAAAGGTAATTTAACACGAGGACGGTCACCCATTTTTACTATGGTTTGGTGTTCGAAAAACAAACAAAAATAAAACCAAAAAAAGGAATGCAACACGAGGACTTCCCAGGAGGTCACCCATCCTAGTACTACTCTCGCCCAAGCACGCTTAACTTCGGAGTTCTGATGGGATCCGGTGCTTTAGTGCTGGTATGATCGCATCCGTCATATCCTGCGTCCTCCTTCCTCTTATGCCCACACCTCCGCGCTCGGCTCGCCCACGGCACTGGACATCCTTCCTCCGCACAAAGTACCCGAAAAATGCCCAAAACGCCCCTTAAAACAAATAAAAGGTAATTTAACACGAGGACGGTCACCCATTTTTACTATGGTTTGGTGTTCGAAAAACAAACAAAAATAAAACCAAAAAAAAGGAATGCAACACGAGGACTTCCCAGGAGGTCACCCATCCTAGTACTACTCTCGCCCAAGCACGCTTAACTTCGGAGTTCTGATGGGATCCGGTGCTTTAGTGCTGGTATGATCGCATCCGTCATATCCTGCGTCCTCCTTCCTCTTATGCCCACACCTCCGCGCTCGGCTCGCCCACGGCACTGGACATCCTTCCTCCGCACAAAGTACCCGAAAAATGCCCAAAACGCCCCTTAAAACAAATAAAAGGTAATTTAACACGAGGACGGTCACCCATTTTTACTATGGTTTGGTGTTCGAAAAACAAACAAAAATAAAACCAAAAAAAAGGAATGCAACACGAGGACTTCCCAGGAGGTCACCCATCCTAGTACTACTCTCGCCCAAGCACGCTTAACTTCGGAGTTCTGATGGGATCCGGTGCTTTAGTGCTGGTATGATCGCATCCGTCATATCCTGCGTCCTCCTTCCTCTTATGCCCACACCTCCGCGCTCGGCTCGCCCACGGCACTGGACATCCTTCCTCCGCACAAAGTACCCGAAAAATGCCCAAAACGCCCCTTAAAACAAATAAAAGGTAATTTAACACGAGGACGGTCACCCATTTTTACTATGGTTTGGTGTTCGAAAAACAAACAAAAATAAAACCAAAAAAAAGGAATGCAACACGAGGACTTCCCAGGAGGTCACCCATCCTAGTACTACTCTCGCCCAAGCACGCTTAACTTCGGAGTTCTGATGGGATCCGGTGCTTTAGTGCTGGTATGATCGCATCCGTCATATCCTGCGTCCTCCTTCCTCTTATGCCCACACCTCCGCGCTCGGCTCGCCCACGGCACTGGACATCCTTCCTCCGCACAAAGTACCCGAAAAATGCCCAAAACGCCCCTTAAAACAAATAAAAGGTAATTTAACACGAGGACGGTCACCCATTTTTACTATGGTTTGGTGTTCGAAAAACAAACAAAAATAAAACCAAAAAAAGGAATGCAACACGAGGACTTCCCAGGAGGTCACCCATCCTAGTACTACTCTCGCCCAAGCACGCTTAACTTCGGAGTTCTGATGGGATCCGGTGCTTTAGTGCTGGTATGATCGCATCCGTCATATCCTGCGTCCTCCTTCCTCTTATGCCCACACCTCCGCGCTCGGCTCGCCCACGGCACTGGACATCCTTCCTCCGCACAAAGTACCCGAAAAATGCCCAAAACGCCCCTTAAAACAAATAAAAGGTAATTTAACACGAGGACGGTCACCCATTTTTACTATGGTTTGGTGTTCGAAAAACAAACAAAAATAAAACCAAAAAAAGGAATGCAACACGAGGACTTCCCAGGAGGTCACCCATCCTAGTACTACTCTCGCCCAAGCACGCTTAACTTCGGAGTTCTGATGGGATCCGGTGCTTTAGTGCTGGTATGATCGCATCCGTCATATCCTGCGTCCTCCTTCCTCTTATGCCCACACCTCCGCGCTCGGCTCGCCCACGGCACTGGACATCCTTCCTCCGCACAAAGTACCCGAAAAATGCCCAAAACGCCCCTTAAAACAAATAAAAGGTAATTTAACACGAGGACGGTCACCCATTTTTACTATGGTTTGGTGTTCGAAAAACAAACAAAAATAAAACCAAAAAAAAGGAATGCAACACGAGGACTTCCCAGGAGGTCACCCATCCTAGTACTACTCTCGCCCAAGCACGCTTAACTTCGGAGTTCTGATGGGATCCGGTGCTTTAGTGCTGGTATGATCGCATCCGTCATATCCTGCGTCCTCCTTCCTCTTATGCCCACACCTCCGCGCTCGGCTCGCCCACGGCACTGGACATCCTTCCTCCGCACAAAGTACCCGAAAAATGCCCAAAACGCCCCTTAAAACAAATAAAAGGTAATTTAACACGAGGACGGTCACCCATTTTTACTATGGTTTGGTGTTCGAAAAACAAACAAAAATAAAACCAAAAAAAGGAATGCAACACGAGGACTTCCCAGGAGGTCACCCATCCTAGTACTACTCTCGCCCAAGCACGCTTAACTTCGGAGTTCTGATGGGATCCGGTGCTTTAGTGCTGGTATGATCGCATCCGTCATATCCTGCGTCCTCCTTCCTCTTATGCCCACACCTCCGCGCTCGGCTCGCCCACGGCACTGGACATCCTTCCTCCGCACAAAGTACCCGAAAAATGCCCAAAACGCCCCTTAAAACAAATAAAAGGTAATTTAACACGAGGACGGTCACCCATTTTTACTATGGTTTGGTGTTCGAAAAACAAACAAAAATAAAACCAAAAAAAAGGAATGCAACACGAGGACTTCCCAGGAGGTCACCCATCCTAGTACTACTCTCGCCCAAGCACGCTTAACTTCGGAGTTCTGATGGGATCCGGTGCTTTAGTGCTGGTATGATCGCATCCGTCATATCCTGCGTCCTCCTTCCTCTTATGCCCACACCTCCGCGCTCGGCTCGCCCACGGCACTGGACATCCTTCCTCCGCACAAAGTACCCGAAAAATGCCCAAAACGCCCCTTAAAACAAATAAAAGGTAATTTAACACGAGGACGGTCACCCATTTTTACTATGGTTTGGTGTTCGAAAAACAAACAAAAATAAAACCAAAAAAAGGAATGCAACACGAGGACTTCCCAGGAGGTCACCCATCCTAGTACTACTCTCGCCCAAGCACGCTTAACTTCGGAGTTCTGATGGGATCCGGTGCTTTAGTGCTGGTATGATCGCATCCGTCATATCCTGCGTCCTCCTTCCTCTTATGCCCACACCTCCGCGCTCGGCTCGCCCACGGCACTGGACATCCTTCCTCCGCACAAAGTACCCGAAAAATGCCCAAAACGCCCCTTAAAACAAATAAAAGGTAATTTAACACGAGGACGGTCACCCATTTTTACTATGGTTTGGTGTTCGAAAAACAAACAAAAATAAAACCAAAAAAAGGAATGCAACACGAGGACTTCCCAGGAGGTCACCCATCCTAGTACTACTCTCGCCCAAGCACGCTTAACTTCGGAGTTCTGATGGGATCCGGTGCTTTAGTGCTGGTATGATCGCATCCGTCATATCCTGCGTCCTCCTTCCTCTTATGCCCACACCTCCGCGCTCGGCTCGCCCACGGCACTGGACATCCTTCCTCCGCACAAAGTACCCGAAAAATGCCCAAAACGCCCCTTAAAACAAATAAAAGGTAATTTAACACGAGGACGGTCACCCATTTTTACTATGGTTTGGTGTTCGAAAAACAAACAAAAATAAAACCAAAAAAAAGGAATGCAACACGAGGACTTCCCAGGAGGTCACCCATCCTAGTACTACTCTCGCCCAAGCACGCTTAACTTCGGAGTTCTGATGGGATCCGGTGCTTTAGTGCTGGTATGATCGCATCCGTCATATCCTGCGTCCTCCTTCCTCTTATGCCCACACCTCCGCGCTCGGCTCGCCCACGGCACTGGACATCCTTCCTCCGCACAAAGTACCCGAAAAATGCCCAAAACGCCCCTTAAAACAAATAAAAGGTAATTTAACACGAGGACGGTCACCCATTTTTACTATGGTTTGGTGTTCGAAAAACAAACAAAAATAAAACCAAAAAAAAGGAATGCAACACGAGGACTTCCCAGGAGGTCACCCATCCTAGTACTACTCTCGCCCAAGCACGCTTAACTTCGGAGTTCTGATGGGATCCGGTGCTTTAGTGCTGGTATGATCGCATCCGTCATATCCTGCGTCCTCCTTCCTCTTATGCCCACACCTCCGCGCTCGGCTCGCCCACGGCACTGGACATCCTTCCTCCGCACAAAGTACCCGAAAAATGCCCAAAACGCCCCTTAAAACAAATAAAAGGTAATTTAACACGAGGACGGTCACCCATTTTTACTATGGTTTGGTGTTCGAAAAACAAACAAAAATAAAACCAAAAAAAGGAATGCAACACGAGGACTTCCCAGGAGGTCACCCATCCTAGTACTACTCTCGCCCAAGCACGCTTAACTTCGGAGTTCTGATGGGATCCGGTGCTTTAGTGCTGGTATGATCGCATCCGTCATATCCTGCGTCCTCCTTCCTCTTATGCCCACACCTCCGCGCTCGGCTCGCCCACGGCACTGGACATCCTTCCTCCGCACAAAGTACCCGAAAAATGCCCAAAACGCCCCTTAAAACAAATAAAAGGTAATTTAACACGAGGACGGTCACCCATTTTTACTATGGTTTGGTGTTCGAAAAACAAACAAAAATAAAACCAAAAAAAGGAATGCAACACGAGGACTTCCCAGGAGGTCACCCATCCTAGTACTACTCTCGCCCAAGCACGCTTAACTTCGGAGTTCTGATGGGATCCGGTGCTTTAGTGCTGGTATGATCGCATCCGTCATATCCTGCGTCCTCCTTCCTCTTATGCCCACACCTCCGCGCTCGGCTCGCCCACGGCACTGGACATCCTTCCTCCGCACAAAGTACCCGAAAAATGCCCAAAACGCCCCTTAAAACAAATAAAAGGTAATTTAACACGAGGACGGTCACCCATTTTTACTATGGTTTGGTGTTCGAAAAACAAACAAAAATAAAACCAAAAAAAAGGAATGCAACACGAGGACTTCCCAGGAGGTCACCCATCCTAGTACTACTCTCGCCCAAGCACGCTTAACTTCGGAGTTCTGATGGGATCCGGTGCTTTAGTGCTGGTATGATCGCATCCGTCATATCCTGCGTCCTCCTTCCTCTTATGCCCACACCTCCGCGCTCGGCTCGCCCACGGCACTGGACATCCTTCCTCCGCACAAAGTACCCGAAAAATGCCCAAAACGCCCCTTAAAACAAATAAAAGGTAATTTAACACGAGGACGGTCACCCATTTTTACTATGGTTTGGTGTTCGAAAAACAAACAAAAATAAAACCAAAAAAAAGGAATGCAACACGAGGACTTCCCAGGAGGTCACCCATCCTAGTACTACTCTCGCCCAAGCACGCTTAACTTCGGAGTTCTGATGGGATCCGGTGCTTTAGTGCTGGTATGATCGCATCCGTCATATCCTGCGTCCTCCTTCCTCTTATGCCCACACCTCCGCGCTCGGCTCGCCCACGGCACTGGACATCCTTCCTCCGCACAAAGTACCCGAAAAATGCCCAAAACGCCCCTTAAAACAAATAAAAGGTAATTTAACACGAGGACGGTCACCCATTTTTACTATGGTTTGGTGTTCGAAAAACAAACAAAAATAAAACCAAAAAAAAGGAATGCAACACGAGGACTTCCCAGGAGGTCACCCATCCTAGTACTACTCTCGCCCAAGCACGCTTAACTTCGGAGTTCTGATGGGATCCGGTGCTTTAGTGCTGGTATGATCGCATCCGTCATATCCTGCGTCCTCCTTCCTCTTATGCCCACACCTCCGCGCTCGGCTCGCCCACGGCACTGGACATCCTTCCTCCGCACAAAGTACCCGAAAAATGCCCAAAACGCCCCTTAAAACAAATAAAAGGTAATTTAACACGAGGACGGTCACCCATTTTTACTATGGTTTGGTGTTCGAAAAACAAACAAAAATAAAACCAAAAAAAAGGAATGCAACACGAGGACTTCCCAGGAGGTCACCCATCCTAGTACTACTCTCGCCCAAGCACGCTTAACTTCGGAGTTCTGATGGGATCCGGTGCTTTAGTGCTGGTATGATCGCATCCGTCATATCCTGCGTCCTCCTTCCTCTTATGCCCACACCTCCGCGCTCGGCTCGCCCACGGCACTGGACATCCTTCCTCCGCACAAAGTACCCGAAAAATGCCCAAAACGCCCCTTAAAACAAATAAAAGGTAATTTAACACGAGGACGGTCACCCATTTTTACTATGGTTTGGTGTTCGAAAAACAAACAAAAATAAAACCAAAAAAAAGGAATGCAACACGAGGACTTCCCAGGAGGTCACCCATCCTAGTACTACTCTCGCCCAAGCACGCTTAACTTCGGAGTTCTGATGGGATCCGGTGCTTTAGTGCTGGTATGATCGCATCCGTCATATCCTGCGTCCTCCTTCCTCTTATGCCCACACCTCCGCGCTCGGCTCGCCCACGGCACTGGACATCCTTCCTCCGCACAAAGTACCCGAAAAATGCCCAAAACGCCCCTTAAAACAAATAAAAGGTAATTTAACACGAGGACGGTCACCCATTTTTACTATGGTTTGGTGTTCGAAAAACAAACAAAAATAAAACCAAAAAAAGGAATGCAACACGAGGACTTCCCAGGAGGTCACCCATCCTAGTACTACTCTCGCCCAAGCACGCTTAACTTCGGAGTTCTGATGGGATCCGGTGCTTTAGTGCTGGTATGATCGCATCCGTCATATCCTGCGTCCTCCTTCCTCTTATGCCCACACCTCCGCGCTCGGCTCGCCCACGGCACTGGACATCCTTCCTCCGCACAAAGTACCCGAAAAATGCCCAAAACGCCCCTTAAAACAAATAAAAGGTAATTTAACACGAGGACGGTCACCCATTTTTACTATGGTTTGGTGTTCGAAAAACAAACAAAAATAAAACCAAAAAAAAGGAATGCAACACGAGGACTTCCCAGGAGGTCACCCATCCTAGTACTACTCTCGCCCAAGCACGCTTAACTTCGGAGTTCTGATGGGATCCGGTGCTTTAGTGCTGGTATGATCGCATCCGTCATATCCTGCGTCCTCCTTCCTCTTATGCCCACACCTCCGCGCTCGGCTCGCCCACGGCACTGGACATCCTTCCTCCGCACAAAGTACCCGAAAAATGCCCAAAACGCCCCTTAAAACAAATAAAAGGTAATTTAACACGAGGACGGTCACCCATTTTTACTATGGTTTGGTGTTCGAAAAACAAACAAAAATAAAACCAAAAAAAAGGAATGCAACACGAGGACTTCCCAGGAGGTCACCCATCCTAGTACTACTCTCGCCCAAGCACGCTTAACTTCGGAGTTCTGATGGGATCCGGTGCTTTAGTGCTGGTATGATCGCATCCGTCATATCCTGCGTCCTCCTTCCTCTTATGCCCACACCTCCGCGCTCGGCTCGCCCACGGCACTGGACATCCTTCCTCCGCACAAAGTACCCGAAAAATGCCCAAAACGCCCCTTAAAACAAATAAAAGGTAATTTAACACGAGGACGGTCACCCATTTTTACTATGGTTTGGTGTTCGAAAAACAAACAAAAATAAAACCAAAAAAAAGGAATGCAACACGAGGACTTCCCAGGAGGTCACCCATCCTAGTACTACTCTCGCCCAAGCACGCTTAACTTCGGAGTTCTGATGGGATCCGGTGCTTTAGTGCTGGTATGATCGCATCCGTCATATCCTGCGTCCTCCTTCCTCTTATGCCCACACCTCCGCGCTCGGCTCGCCCACGGCACTGGACATCCTTCCTCCGCACAAAGTACCCGAAAAATGCCCAAAACGCCCCTTAAAACAAATAAAAGGTAATTTAACACGAGGACGGTCACCCATTTTTACTATGGTTTGGTGTTCGAAAAACAAACAAAAATAAAACCAAAAAAAAGGAATGCAACACGAGGACTTCCCAGGAGGTCACCCATCCTAGTACTACTCTCGCCCAAGCACGCTTAACTTCGGAGTTCTGATGGGATCCGGTGCTTTAGTGCTGGTATGATCGCATCCGTCATATCCTGCGTCCTCCTTCCTCTTATGCCCACACCTCCGCGCTCGGCTCGCCCACGGCACTGGACATCCTTCCTCCGCACAAAGTACCCGAAAAATGCCCAAAACGCCCCTTAAAACAAATAAAAGGTAATTTAACACGAGGACGGTCACCCATTTTTACTATGGTTTGGTGTTCGAAAAACAAACAAAAATAAAACCAAAAAAAGGAATGCAACACGAGGACTTCCCAGGAGGTCACCCATCCTAGTACTACTCTCGCCCAAGCACGCTTAACTTCGGAGTTCTGATGGGATCCGGTGCTTTAGTGCTGGTATGATCGCATCCGTCATATCCTGCGTCCTCCTTCCTCTTATGCCCACACCTCCGCGCTCGGCTCGCCCACGGCACTGGACATCCTTCCTCCGCACAAAGTACCCGAAAAATGCCCAAAACGCCCCTTAAAACAAATAAAAGGTAATTTAACACGAGGACGGTCACCCATTTTTACTATGGTTTGGTGTTCGAAAAACAAACAAAAATAAAACCAAAAAAAAGGAATGCAACACGAGGACTTCCCAGGAGGTCACCCATCCTAGTACTACTCTCGCCCAAGCACGCTTAACTTCGGAGTTCTGATGGGATCCGGTGCTTTAGTGCTGGTATGATCGCATCCGTCATATCCTGCGTCCTCCTTCCTCTTATGCCCACACCTCCGCGCTCGGCTCGCCCACGGCACTGGACATCCTTCCTCCGCACAAAGTACCCGAAAAATGCCCAAAACGCCCCTTAAAACAAATAAAAGGTAATTTAACACGAGGACGGTCACCCATTTTTACTATGGTTTGGTGTTCGAAAAACAAACAAAAATAAAACCAAAAAAAGGAATGCAACACGAGGACTTCCCAGGAGGTCACCCATCCTAGTACTACTCTCGCCCAAGCACGCTTAACTTCGGAGTTCTGATGGGATCCGGTGCTTTAGTGCTGGTATGATCGCATCCGTCATATCCTGCGTCCTCCTTCCTCTTATGCCCACACCTCCGCGCTCGGCTCGCCCACGGCACTGGACATCCTTCCTCCGCACAAAGTACCCGAAAAATGCCCAAAACGCCCCTTAAAACAAATAAAAGGTAATTTAACACGAGGACGGTCACCCATTTTTACTATGGTTTGGTGTTCGAAAAACAAACAAAAATAAAACCAAAAAAAAGGAATGCAACACGAGGACTTCCCAGGAGGTCACCCATCCTAGTACTACTCTCGCCCAAGCACGCTTAACTTCGGAGTTCTGATGGGATCCGGTGCTTTAGTGCTGGTATGATCGCATCCGTCATATCCTGCGTCCTCCTTCCTCTTATGCCCACACCTCCGCGCTCGGCTCGCCCACGGCACTGGACATCCTTCCTCCGCACAAAGTACCCGAAAAATGCCCAAAACGCCCCTTAAAACAAATAAAAGGTAATTTAACACGAGGACGGTCACCCATTTTTACTATGGTTTGGTGTTCGAAAAACAAACAAAAATAAAACCAAAAAAAGGAATGCAACACGAGGACTTCCCAGGAGGTCACCCATCCTAGTACTACTCTCGCCCAAGCACGCTTAACTTCGGAGTTCTGATGGGATCCGGTGCTTTAGTGCTGGTATGATCGCATCCGTCATATCCTGCGTCCTCCTTCCTCTTATGCCCACACCTCCGCGCTCGGCTCGCCCACGGCACTGGACATCCTTCCTCCGCACAAAGTACCCGAAAAATGCCCAAAACGCCCCTTAAAACAAATAAAAGGTAATTTAACACGAGGACGGTCACCCATTTTTACTATGGTTTGGTGTTCGAAAAACAAACAAAAATAAAACCAAAAAAAAGGAATGCAACACGAGGACTTCCCAGGAGGTCACCCATCCTAGTACTACTCTCGCCCAAGCACGCTTAACTTCGGAGTTCTGATGGGATCCGGTGCTTTAGTGCTGGTATGATCGCATCCGTCATATCCTGCGTCCTCCTTCCTCTTATGCCCACACCTCCGCGCTCGGCTCGCCCACGGCACTGGACATCCTTCCTCCGCACAAAGTACCCGAAAAATGCCCAAAACGCCCCTTAAAACAAATAAAAGGTAATTTAACACGAGGACGGTCACCCATTTTTACTATGGTTTGGTGTTCGAAAAACAAACAAAAATAAAACCAAAAAAAAGGAATGCAACACGAGGACTTCCCAGGAGGTCACCCATCCTAGTACTACTCTCGCCCAAGCACGCTTAACTTCGGAGTTCTGATGGGATCCGGTGCTTTAGTGCTGGTATGATCGCATCCGTCATATCCTGCGTCCTCCTTCCTCTTATGCCCACACCTCCGCGCTCGGCTCGCCCACGGCACTGGACATCCTTCCTCCGCACAAAGTACCCGAAAAATGCCCAAAACGCCCCTTAAAACAAATAAAAGGTAATTTAACACGAGGACGGTCACCCATTTTTACTATGGTTTGGTGTTCGAAAAACAAACAAAAATAAAACCAAAAAAAAGGAATGCAACACGAGGACTTCCCAGGAGGTCACCCATCCTAGTACTACTCTCGCCCAAGCACGCTTAACTTCGGAGTTCTGATGGGATCCGGTGCTTTAGTGCTGGTATGATCGCATCCGTCATATCCTGCGTCCTCCTTCCTCTTATGCCCACACCTCCGCGCTCGGCTCGCCCACGGCACTGGACATCCTTCCTCCGCACAAAGTACCCGAAAAATGCCCAAAACGCCCCTTAAAACAAATAAAAGGTAATTTAACACGAGGACGGTCACCCATTTTTACTATGGTTTGGTGTTCGAAAAACAAACAAAAATAAAACCAAAAAAAAGGAATGCAACACGAGGACTTCCCAGGAGGTCACCCATCCTAGTACTACTCTCGCCCAAGCACGCTTAACTTCGGAGTTCTGATGGGATCCGGTGCTTTAGTGCTGGTATGATCGCATCCGTCATATCCTGCGTCCTCCTTCCTCTTATGCCCACACCTCCGCGCTCGGCTCGCCCACGGCACTGGACATCCTTCCTCCGCACAAAGTACCCGAAAAATGCCCAAAACGCCCCTTAAAACAAATAAAAGGTAATTTAACACGAGGACGGTCACCCATTTTTACTATGGTTTGGTGTTCGAAAAACAAACAAAAATAAAACCAAAAAAAGGAATGCAACACGAGGACTTCCCAGGAGGTCACCCATCCTAGTACTACTCTCGCCCAAGCACGCTTAACTTCGGAGTTCTGATGGGATCCGGTGCTTTAGTGCTGGTATGATCGCATCCGTCATATCCTGCGTCCTCCTTCCTCTTATGCCCACACCTCCGCGCTCGGCTCGCCCACGGCACTGGACATCCTTCCTCCGCACAAAGTACCCGAAAAATGCCCAAAACGCCCCTTAAAACAAATAAAAGGTAATTTAACACGAGGACGGTCACCCATTTTTACTATGGTTTGGTGTTCGAAAAACAAACAAAAATAAAACCAAAAAAAAGGAATGCAACACGAGGACTTCCCAGGAGGTCACCCATCCTAGTACTACTCTCGCCCAAGCACGCTTAACTTCGGAGTTCTGATGGGATCCGGTGCTTTAGTGCTGGTATGATCGCATCCGTCATATCCTGCGTCCTCCTTCCTCTTATGCCCACACCTCCGCGCTCGGCTCGCCCACGGCACTGGACATCCTTCCTCCGCACAAAGTACCCGAAAAATGCCCAAAACGCCCCTTAAAACAAATAAAAGGTAATTTAACACGAGGACGGTCACCCATTTTTACTATGGTTTGGTGTTCGAAAAACAAACAAAAATAAAACCAAAAAAAAGGAATGCAACACGAGGACTTCCCAGGAGGTCACCCATCCTAGTACTACTCTCGCCCAAGCACGCTTAACTTCGGAGTTCTGATGGGATCCGGTGCTTTAGTGCTGGTATGATCGCATCCGTCATATCCTGCGTCCTCCTTCCTCTTATGCCCACACCTCCGCGCTCGGCTCGCCCACGGCACTGGACATCCTTCCTCCGCACAAAGTACCCGAAAAATGCCCAAAACGCCCCTTAAAACAAATAAAAGGTAATTTAACACGAGGACGGTCACCCATTTTTACTATGGTTTGGTGTTCGAAAAACAAACAAAAATAAAACCAAAAAAAGGAATGCAACACGAGGACTTCCCAGGAGGTCACCCATCCTAGTACTACTCTCGCCCAAGCACGCTTAACTTCGGAGTTCTGATGGGATCCGGTGCTTTAGTGCTGGTATGATCGCATCCGTCATATCCTGCGTCCTCCTTCCTCTTATGCCCACACCTCCGCGCTCGGCTCGCCCACGGCACTGGACATCCTTCCTCCGCACAAAGTACCCGAAAAATGCCCAAAACGCCCCTTAAAACAAATAAAAGGTAATTTAACACGAGGACGGTCACCCATTTTTACTATGGTTTGGTGTTCGAAAAACAAACAAAAATAAAACCAAAAAAAGGAATGCAACACGAGGACTTCCCAGGAGGTCACCCATCCTAGTACTACTCTCGCCCAAGCACGCTTAACTTCGGAGTTCTGATGGGATCCGGTGCTTTAGTGCTGGTATGATCGCATCCGTCATATCCTGCGTCCTCCTTCCTCTTATGCCCACACCTCCGCGCTCGGCTCGCCCACGGCACTGGACATCCTTCCTCCGCACAAAGTACCCGAAAAATGCCCAAAACGCCCCTTAAAACAAATAAAAGGTAATTTAACACGAGGACGGTCACCCATTTTTACTATGGTTTGGTGTTCGAAAAACAAACAAAAATAAAACCAAAAAAAAGGAATGCAACACGAGGACTTCCCAGGAGGTCACCCATCCTAGTACTACTCTCGCCCAAGCACGCTTAACTTCGGAGTTCTGATGGGATCCGGTGCTTTAGTGCTGGTATGATCGCATCCGTCATATCCTGCGTCCTCCTTCCTCTTATGCCCACACCTCCGCGCTCGGCTCGCCCACGGCACTGGACATCCTTCCTCCGCACAAAGTACCCGAAAAATGCCCAAAACGCCCCTTAAAACAAATAAAAGGTAATTTAACACGAGGACGGTCACCCATTTTTACTATGGTTTGGTGTTCGAAAAACAAACAAAAATAAAACCAAAAAAAAGGAATGCAACACGAGGACTTCCCAGGAGGTCACCCATCCTAGTACTACTCTCGCCCAAGCACGCTTAACTTCGGAGTTCTGATGGGATCCGGTGCTTTAGTGCTGGTATGATCGCATCCGTCATATCCTGCGTCCTCCTTCCTCTTATGCCCACACCTCCGCGCTCGGCTCGCCCACGGCACTGGACATCCTTCCTCCGCACAAAGTACCCGAAAAATGCCCAAAACGCCCCTTAAAACAAATAAAAGGTAATTTAACACGAGGACGGTCACCCATTTTTACTATGGTTTGGTGTTCGAAAAACAAACAAAAATAAAACCAAAAAAAAGGAATGCAACACGAGGACTTCCCAGGAGGTCACCCATCCTAGTACTACTCTCGCCCAAGCACGCTTAACTTCGGAGTTCTGATGGGATCCGGTGCTTTAGTGCTGGTATGATCGCATCCGTCATATCCTGCGTCCTCCTTCCTCTTATGCCCACACCTCCGCGCTCGGCTCGCCCACGGCACTGGACATCCTTCCTCCGCACAAAGTACCCGAAAAATGCCCAAAACGCCCCTTAAAACAAATAAAAGGTAATTTAACACGAGGACGGTCACCCATTTTTACTATGGTTTGGTGTTCGAAAAACAAACAAAAATAAAACCAAAAAAAAGGAATGCAACACGAGGACTTCCCAGGAGGTCACCCATCCTAGTACTACTCTCGCCCAAGCACGCTTAACTTCGGAGTTCTGATGGGATCCGGTGCTTTAGTGCTGGTATGATCGCATCCGTCATATCCTGCGTCCTCCTTCCTCTTATGCCCACACCTCCGCGCTCGGCTCGCCCACGGCACTGGACATCCTTCCTCCGCACAAAGTACCCGAAAAATGCCCAAAACGCCCCTTAAAACAAATAAAAGGTAATTTAACACGAGGACGGTCACCCATTTTTACTATGGTTTGGTGTTCGAAAAACAAACAAAAATAAAACCAAAAAAAAGGAATGCAACACGAGGACTTCCCAGGAGGTCACCCATCCTAGTACTACTCTCGCCCAAGCACGCTTAACTTCGGAGTTCTGATGGGATCCGGTGCTTTAGTGCTGGTATGATCGCATCCGTCATATCCTGCGTCCTCCTTCCTCTTATGCCCACACCTCCGCGCTCGGCTCGCCCACGGCACTGGACATCCTTCCTCCGCACAAAGTACCCGAAAAATGCCCAAAACGCCCCTTAAAACAAATAAAAGGTAATTTAACACGAGGACGGTCACCCATTTTTACTATGGTTTGGTGTTCGAAAAACAAACAAAAATAAAACCAAAAAAAGGAATGCAACACGAGGACTTCCCAGGAGGTCACCCATCCTAGTACTACTCTCGCCCAAGCACGCTTAACTTCGGAGTTCTGATGGGATCCGGTGCTTTAGTGCTGGTATGATCGCATCCGTCATATCCTGCGTCCTCCTTCCTCTTATGCCCACACCTCCGCGCTCGGCTCGCCCACGGCACTGGACATCCTTCCTCCGCACAAAGTACCCGAAAAATGCCCAAAACGCCCCTTAAAACAAATAAAAGGTAATTTAACACGAGGACGGTCACCCATTTTTACTATGGTTTGGTGTTCGAAAAACAAACAAAAATAAAACCAAAAAAAGGAATGCAACACGAGGACTTCCCAGGAGGTCACCCATCCTAGTACTACTCTCGCCCAAGCACGCTTAACTTCGGAGTTCTGATGGGATCCGGTGCTTTAGTGCTGGTATGATCGCATCCGTCATATCCTGCGTCCTCCTTCCTCTTATGCCCACACCTCCGCGCTCGGCTCGCCCACGGCACTGGACATCCTTCCTCCGCACAAAGTACCCGAAAAATGCCCAAAACGCCCCTTAAAACAAATAAAAGGTAATTTAACACGAGGACGGTCACCCATTTTTACTATGGTTTGGTGTTCGAAAAACAAACAAAAATAAAACCAAAAAAAGGAATGCAACACGAGGACTTCCCAGGAGGTCACCCATCCTAGTACTACTCTCGCCCAAGCACGCTTAACTTCGGAGTTCTGATGGGATCCGGTGCTTTAGTGCTGGTATGATCGCATCCGTCATATCCTGCGTCCTCCTTCCTCTTATGCCCACACCTCCGCGCTCGGCTCGCCCACGGCACTGGACATCCTTCCTCCGCACAAAGTACCCGAAAAATGCCCAAAACGCCCCTTAAAACAAATAAAAGGTAATTTAACACGAGGACGGTCACCCATTTTTACTATGGTTTGGTGTTCGAAAAACAAACAAAAATAAAACCAAAAAAAGGAATGCAACACGAGGACTTCCCAGGAGGTCACCCATCCTAGTACTACTCTCGCCCAAGCACGCTTAACTTCGGAGTTCTGATGGGATCCGGTGCTTTAGTGCTGGTATGATCGCATCCGTCATATCCTGCGTCCTCCTTCCTCTTATGCCCACACCTCCGCGCTCGGCTCGCCCACGGCACTGGACATCCTTCCTCCGCACAAAGTACCCGAAAAATGCCCAAAACGCCCCTTAAAACAAATAAAAGGTAATTTAACACGAGGACGGTCACCCATTTTTACTATGGTTTGGTGTTCGAAAAACAAACAAAAATAAAACCAAAAAAAGGAATGCAACACGAGGACTTCCCAGGAGGTCACCCATCCTAGTACTACTCTCGCCCAAGCACGCTTAACTTCGGAGTTCTGATGGGATCCGGTGCTTTAGTGCTGGTATGATCGCATCCGTCATATCCTGCGTCCTCCTTCCTCTTATGCCCACACCTCCGCGCTCGGCTCGCCCACGGCACTGGACATCCTTCCTCCGCACAAAGTACCCGAAAAATGCCCAAAACGCCCCTTAAAACAAATAAAAGGTAATTTAACACGAGGACGGTCACCCATTTTTACTATGGTTTGGTGTTCGAAAAACAAACAAAAATAAAACCAAAAAAAAGGAATGCAACACGAGGACTTCCCAGGAGGTCACCCATCCTAGTACTACTCTCGCCCAAGCACGCTTAACTTCGGAGTTCTGATGGGATCCGGTGCTTTAGTGCTGGTATGATCGCATCCGTCATATCCTGCGTCCTCCTTCCTCTTATGCCCACACCTCCGCGCTCGGCTCGCCCACGGCACTGGACATCCTTCCTCCGCACAAAGTACCCGAAAAATGCCCAAAACGCCCCTTAAAACAAATAAAAGGTAATTTAACACGAGGACGGTCACCCATTTTTACTATGGTTTGGTGTTCGAAAAACAAACAAAAATAAAACCAAAAAAAGGAATGCAACACGAGGACTTCCCAGGAGGTCACCCATCCTAGTACTACTCTCGCCCAAGCACGCTTAACTTCGGAGTTCTGATGGGATCCGGTGCTTTAGTGCTGGTATGATCGCATCCGTCATATCCTGCGTCCTCCTTCCTCTTATGCCCACACCTCCGCGCTCGGCTCGCCCACGGCACTGGACATCCTTCCTCCGCACAAAGTACCCGAAAAATGCCCAAAACGCCCCTTAAAACAAATAAAAGGTAATTTAACACGAGGACGGTCACCCATTTTTACTATGGTTTGGTGTTCGAAAAACAAACAAAAATAAAACCAAAAAAAGGAATGCAACACGAGGACTTCCCAGGAGGTCACCCATCCTAGTACTACTCTCGCCCAAGCACGCTTAACTTCGGAGTTCTGATGGGATCCGGTGCTTTAGTGCTGGTATGATCGCATCCGTCATATCCTGCGTCCTCCTTCCTCTTATGCCCACACCTCCGCGCTCGGCTCGCCCACGGCACTGGACATCCTTCCTCCGCACAAAGTACCCGAAAAATGCCCAAAACGCCCCTTAAAACAAATAAAAGGTAATTTAACACGAGGACGGTCACCCATTTTTACTATGGTTTGGTGTTCGAAAAACAAACAAAAATAAAACCAAAAAAAAGGAATGCAACACGAGGACTTCCCAGGAGGTCACCCATCCTAGTACTACTCTCGCCCAAGCACGCTTAACTTCGGAGTTCTGATGGGATCCGGTGCTTTAGTGCTGGTATGATCGCATCCGTCATATCCTGCGTCCTCCTTCCTCTTATGCCCACACCTCCGCGCTCGGCTCGCCCACGGCACTGGACATCCTTCCTCCGCACAAAGTACCCGAAAAATGCCCAAAACGCCCCTTAAAACAAATAAAAGGTAATTTAACACGAGGACGGTCACCCATTTTTACTATGGTTTGGTGTTCGAAAAACAAACAAAAATAAAACCAAAAAAAAGGAATGCAACACGAGGACTTCCCAGGAGGTCACCCATCCTAGTACTACTCTCGCCCAAGCACGCTTAACTTCGGAGTTCTGATGGGATCCGGTGCTTTAGTGCTGGTATGATCGCATCCGTCATATCCTGCGTCCTCCTTCCTCTTATGCCCACACCTCCGCGCTCGGCTCGCCCACGGCACTGGACATCCTTCCTCCGCACAAAGTACCCGAAAAATGCCCAAAACGCCCCTTAAAACAAATAAAAGGTAATTTAACACGAGGACGGTCACCCATTTTTACTATGGTTTGGTGTTCGAAAAACAAACAAAAATAAAACCAAAAAAAGGAATGCAACACGAGGACTTCCCAGGAGGTCACCCATCCTAGTACTACTCTCGCCCAAGCACGCTTAACTTCGGAGTTCTGATGGGATCCGGTGCTTTAGTGCTGGTATGATCGCATCCGTCATATCCTGCGTCCTCCTTCCTCTTATGCCCACACCTCCGCGCTCGGCTCGCCCACGGCACTGGACATCCTTCCTCCGCACAAAGTACCCGAAAAATGCCCAAAACGCCCCTTAAAACAAATAAAAGGTAATTTAACACGAGGACGGTCACCCATTTTTACTATGGTTTGGTGTTCGAAAAACAAACAAAAATAAAACCAAAAAAAAGGAATGCAACACGAGGACTTCCCAGGAGGTCACCCATCCTAGTACTACTCTCGCCCAAGCACGCTTAACTTCGGAGTTCTGATGGGATCCGGTGCTTTAGTGCTGGTATGATCGCATCCGTCATATCCTGCGTCCTCCTTCCTCTTATGCCCACACCTCCGCGCTCGGCTCGCCCACGGCACTGGACATCCTTCCTCCGCACAAAGTACCCGAAAAATGCCCAAAACGCCCCTTAAAACAAATAAAAGGTAATTTAACACGAGGACGGTCACCCATTTTTACTATGGTTTGGTGTTCGAAAAACAAACAAAAATAAAACCAAAAAAAAGGAATGCAACACGAGGACTTCCCAGGAGGTCACCCATCCTAGTACTACTCTCGCCCAAGCACGCTTAACTTCGGAGTTCTGATGGGATCCGGTGCTTTAGTGCTGGTATGATCGCATCCGTCATATCCTGCGTCCTCCTTCCTCTTATGCCCACACCTCCGCGCTCGGCTCGCCCACGGCACTGGACATCCTTCCTCCGCACAAAGTACCCGAAAAATGCCCAAAACGCCCCTTAAAACAAATAAAAGGTAATTTAACACGAGGACGGTCACCCATTTTTACTATGGTTTGGTGTTCGAAAAACAAACAAAAATAAAACCAAAAAAAGGAATGCAACACGAGGACTTCCCAGGAGGTCACCCATCCTAGTACTACTCTCGCCCAAGCACGCTTAACTTCGGAGTTCTGATGGGATCCGGTGCTTTAGTGCTGGTATGATCGCATCCGTCATATCCTGCGTCCTCCTTCCTCTTATGCCCACACCTCCGCGCTCGGCTCGCCCACGGCACTGGACATCCTTCCTCCGCACAAAGTACCCGAAAAATGCCCAAAACGCCCCTTAAAACAAATAAAAGGTAATTTAACACGAGGACGGTCACCCATTTTTACTATGGTTTGGTGTTCGAAAAACAAACAAAAATAAAACCAAAAAAAGGAATGCAACACGAGGACTTCCCAGGAGGTCACCCATCCTAGTACTACTCTCGCCCAAGCACGCTTAACTTCGGAGTTCTGATGGGATCCGGTGCTTTAGTGCTGGTATGATCGCATCCGTCATATCCTGCGTCCTCCTTCCTCTTATGCCCACACCTCCGCGCTCGGCTCGCCCACGGCACTGGACATCCTTCCTCCGCACAAAGTACCCGAAAAATGCCCAAAACGCCCCTTAAAACAAATAAAAGGTAATTTAACACGAGGACGGTCACCCATTTTTACTATGGTTTGGTGTTCGAAAAACAAACAAAAATAAAACCAAAAAAAGGAATGCAACACGAGGACTTCCCAGGAGGTCACCCATCCTAGTACTACTCTCGCCCAAGCACGCTTAACTTCGGAGTTCTGATGGGATCCGGTGCTTTAGTGCTGGTATGATCGCATCCGTCATATCCTGCGTCCTCCTTCCTCTTATGCCCACACCTCCGCGCTCGGCTCGCCCACGGCACTGGACATCCTTCCTCCGCACAAAGTACCCGAAAAATGCCCAAAACGCCCCTTAAAACAAATAAAAGGTAATTTAACACGAGGACGGTCACCCATTTTTACTATGGTTTGGTGTTCGAAAAACAAACAAAAATAAAACCAAAAAAAGGAATGCAACACGAGGACTTCCCAGGAGGTCACCCATCCTAGTACTACTCTCGCCCAAGCACGCTTAACTTCGGAGTTCTGATGGGATCCGGTGCTTTAGTGCTGGTATGATCGCATCCGTCATATCCTGCGTCCTCCTTCCTCTTATGCCCACACCTCCGCGCTCGGCTCGCCCACGGCACTGGACATCCTTCCTCCGCACAAAGTACCCGAAAAATGCCCAAAACGCCCCTTAAAACAAATAAAAGGTAATTTAACACGAGGACGGTCACCCATTTTTACTATGGTTTGGTGTTCGAAAAACAAACAAAAATAAAACCAAAAAAAAGGAATGCAACACGAGGACTTCCCAGGAGGTCACCCATCCTAGTACTACTCTCGCCCAAGCACGCTTAACTTCGGAGTTCTGATGGGATCCGGTGCTTTAGTGCTGGTATGATCGCATCCGTCATATCCTGCGTCCTCCTTCCTCTTATGCCCACACCTCCGCGCTCGGCTCGCCCACGGCACTGGACATCCTTCCTCCGCACAAAGTACCCGAAAAATGCCCAAAACGCCCCTTAAAACAAATAAAAGGTAATTTAACACGAGGACGGTCACCCATTTTTACTATGGTTTGGTGTTCGAAAAACAAACAAAAATAAAACCAAAAAAAGGAATGCAACACGAGGACTTCCCAGGAGGTCACCCATCCTAGTACTACTCTCGCCCAAGCACGCTTAACTTCGGAGTTCTGATGGGATCCGGTGCTTTAGTGCTGGTATGATCGCATCCGTCATATCCTGCGTCCTCCTTCCTCTTATGCCCACACCTCCGCGCTCGGCTCGCCCACGGCACTGGACATCCTTCCTCCGCACAAAGTACCCGAAAAATGCCCAAAACGCCCCTTAAAACAAATAAAAGGTAATTTAACACGAGGACGGTCACCCATTTTTACTATGGTTTGGTGTTCGAAAAACAAACAAAAATAAAACCAAAAAAAAGGAATGCAACACGAGGACTTCCCAGGAGGTCACCCATCCTAGTACTACTCTCGCCCAAGCACGCTTAACTTCGGAGTTCTGATGGGATCCGGTGCTTTAGTGCTGGTATGATCGCATCCGTCATATCCTGCGTCCTCCTTCCTCTTATGCCCACACCTCCGCGCTCGGCTCGCCCACGGCACTGGACATCCTTCCTCCGCACAAAGTACCCGAAAAATGCCCAAAACGCCCCTTAAAACAAATAAAAGGTAATTTAACACGAGGACGGTCACCCATTTTTACTATGGTTTGGTGTTCGAAAAACAAACAAAAATAAAACCAAAAAAAGGAATGCAACACGAGGACTTCCCAGGAGGTCACCCATCCTAGTACTACTCTCGCCCAAGCACGCTTAACTTCGGAGTTCTGATGGGATCCGGTGCTTTAGTGCTGGTATGATCGCATCCGTCATATCCTGCGTCCTCCTTCCTCTTATGCCCACACCTCCGCGCTCGGCTCGCCCACGGCACTGGACATCCTTCCTCCGCACAAAGTACCCGAAAAATGCCCAAAACGCCCCTTAAAACAAATAAAAGGTAATTTAACACGAGGACGGTCACCCATTTTTACTATGGTTTGGTGTTCGAAAAACAAACAAAAATAAAACCAAAAAAAAGGAATGCAACACGAGGACTTCCCAGGAGGTCACCCATCCTAGTACTACTCTCGCCCAAGCACGCTTAACTTCGGAGTTCTGATGGGATCCGGTGCTTTAGTGCTGGTATGATCGCATCCGTCATATCCTGCGTCCTCCTTCCTCTTATGCCCACACCTCCGCGCTCGGCTCGCCCACGGCACTGGACATCCTTCCTCCGCACAAAGTACCCGAAAAATGCCCAAAACGCCCCTTAAAACAAATAAAAGGTAATTTAACACGAGGACGGTCACCCATTTTTACTATGGTTTGGTGTTCGAAAAACAAACAAAAATAAAACCAAAAAAAGGAATGCAACACGAGGACTTCCCAGGAGGTCACCCATCCTAGTACTACTCTCGCCCAAGCACGCTTAACTTCGGAGTTCTGATGGGATCCGGTGCTTTAGTGCTGGTATGATCGCATCCGTCATATCCTGCGTCCTCCTTCCTCTTATGCCCACACCTCCGCGCTCGGCTCGCCCACGGCACTGGACATCCTTCCTCCGCACAAAGTACCCGAAAAATGCCCAAAACGCCCCTTAAAACAAATAAAAGGTAATTTAACACGAGGACGGTCACCCATTTTTACTATGGTTTGGTGTTCGAAAAACAAACAAAAATAAAACCAAAAAAAAGGAATGCAACACGAGGACTTCCCAGGAGGTCACCCATCCTAGTACTACTCTCGCCCAAGCACGCTTAACTTCGGAGTTCTGATGGGATCCGGTGCTTTAGTGCTGGTATGATCGCATCCGTCATATCCTGCGTCCTCCTTCCTCTTATGCCCACACCTCCGCGCTCGGCTCGCCCACGGCACTGGACATCCTTCCTCCGCACAAAGTACCCGAAAAATGCCCAAAACGCCCCTTAAAACAAATAAAAGGTAATTTAACACGAGGACGGTCACCCATTTTTACTATGGTTTGGTGTTCGAAAAACAAACAAAAATAAAACCAAAAAAAGGAATGCAACACGAGGACTTCCCAGGAGGTCACCCATCCTAGTACTACTCTCGCCCAAGCACGCTTAACTTCGGAGTTCTGATGGGATCCGGTGCTTTAGTGCTGGTATGATCGCATCCGTCATATCCTGCGTCCTCCTTCCTCTTATGCCCACACCTCCGCGCTCGGCTCGCCCACGGCACTGGACATCCTTCCTCCGCACAAAGTACCCGAAAAATGCCCAAAACGCCCCTTAAAACAAATAAAAGGTAATTTAACACGAGGACGGTCACCCATTTTTACTATGGTTTGGTGTTCGAAAAACAAACAAAAATAAAACCAAAAAAAAGGAATGCAACACGAGGACTTCCCAGGAGGTCACCCATCCTAGTACTACTCTCGCCCAAGCACGCTTAACTTCGGAGTTCTGATGGGATCCGGTGCTTTAGTGCTGGTATGATCGCATCCGTCATATCCTGCGTCCTCCTTCCTCTTATGCCCACACCTCCGCGCTCGGCTCGCCCACGGCACTGGACATCCTTCCTCCGCACAAAGTACCCGAAAAATGCCCAAAACGCCCCTTAAAACAAATAAAAGGTAATTTAACACGAGGACGGTCACCCATTTTTACTATGGTTTGGTGTTCGAAAAACAAACAAAAATAAAACCAAAAAAAAGGAATGCAACACGAGGACTTCCCAGGAGGTCACCCATCCTAGTACTACTCTCGCCCAAGCACGCTTAACTTCGGAGTTCTGATGGGATCCGGTGCTTTAGTGCTGGTATGATCGCATCCGTCATATCCTGCGTCCTCCTTCCTCTTATGCCCACACCTCCGCGCTCGGCTCGCCCACGGCACTGGACATCCTTCCTCCGCACAAAGTACCCGAAAAATGCCCAAAACGCCCCTTAAAACAAATAAAAGGTAATTTAACACGAGGACGGTCACCCATTTTTACTATGGTTTGGTGTTCGAAAAACAAACAAAAATAAAACCAAAAAAAGGAATGCAACACGAGGACTTCCCAGGAGGTCACCCATCCTAGTACTACTCTCGCCCAAGCACGCTTAACTTCGGAGTTCTGATGGGATCCGGTGCTTTAGTGCTGGTATGATCGCATCCGTCATATCCTGCGTCCTCCTTCCTCTTATGCCCACACCTCCGCGCTCGGCTCGCCCACGGCACTGGACATCCTTCCTCCGCACAAAGTACCCGAAAAATGCCCAAAACGCCCCTTAAAACAAATAAAAGGTAATTTAACACGAGGACGGTCACCCATTTTTACTATGGTTTGGTGTTCGAAAAACAAACAAAAATAAAACCAAAAAAAGGAATGCAACACGAGGACTTCCCAGGAGGTCACCCATCCTAGTACTACTCTCGCCCAAGCACGCTTAACTTCGGAGTTCTGATGGGATCCGGTGCTTTAGTGCTGGTATGATCGCATCCGTCATATCCTGCGTCCTCCTTCCTCTTATGCCCACACCTCCGCGCTCGGCTCGCCCACGGCACTGGACATCCTTCCTCCGCACAAAGTACCCGAAAAATGCCCAAAACGCCCCTTAAAACAAATAAAAGGTAATTTAACACGAGGACGGTCACCCATTTTTACTATGGTTTGGTGTTCGAAAAACAAACAAAAATAAAACCAAAAAAAGGAATGCAACACGAGGACTTCCCAGGAGGTCACCCATCCTAGTACTACTCTCGCCCAAGCACGCTTAACTTCGGAGTTCTGATGGGATCCGGTGCTTTAGTGCTGGTATGATCGCATCCGTCATATCCTGCGTCCTCCTTCCTCTTATGCCCACACCTCCGCGCTCGGCTCGCCCACGGCACTGGACATCCTTCCTCCGCACAAAGTACCCGAAAAATGCCCAAAACGCCCCTTAAAACAAATAAAAGGTAATTTAACACGAGGACGGTCACCCATTTTTACTATGGTTTGGTGTTCGAAAAACAAACAAAAATAAAACCAAAAAAAAGGAATGCAACACGAGGACTTCCCAGGAGGTCACCCATCCTAGTACTACTCTCGCCCAAGCACGCTTAACTTCGGAGTTCTGATGGGATCCGGTGCTTTAGTGCTGGTATGATCGCATCCGTCATATCCTGCGTCCTCCTTCCTCTTATGCCCACACCTCCGCGCTCGGCTCGCCCACGGCACTGGACATCCTTCCTCCGCACAAAGTACCCGAAAAATGCCCAAAACGCCCCTTAAAACAAATAAAAGGTAATTTAACACGAGGACGGTCACCCATTTTTACTATGGTTTGGTGTTCGAAAAACAAACAAAAATAAAACCAAAAAAAGGAATGCAACACGAGGACTTCCCAGGAGGTCACCCATCCTAGTACTACTCTCGCCCAAGCACGCTTAACTTCGGAGTTCTGATGGGATCCGGTGCTTTAGTGCTGGTATGATCGCATCCGTCATATCCTGCGTCCTCCTTCCTCTTATGCCCACACCTCCGCGCTCGGCTCGCCCACGGCACTGGACATCCTTCCTCCGCACAAAGTACCCGAAAAATGCCCAAAACGCCCCTTAAAACAAATAAAAGGTAATTTAACACGAGGACGGTCACCCATTTTTACTATGGTTTGGTGTTCGAAAAACAAACAAAAATAAAACCAAAAAAAGGAATGCAACACGAGGACTTCCCAGGAGGTCACCCATCCTAGTACTACTCTCGCCCAAGCACGCTTAACTTCGGAGTTCTGATGGGATCCGGTGCTTTAGTGCTGGTATGATCGCATCCGTCATATCCTGCGTCCTCCTTCCTCTTATGCCCACACCTCCGCGCTCGGCTCGCCCACGGCACTGGACATCCTTCCTCCGCACAAAGTACCCGAAAAATGCCCAAAACGCCCCTTAAAACAAATAAAAGGTAATTTAACACGAGGACGGTCACCCATTTTTACTATGGTTTGGTGTTCGAAAAACAAACAAAAATAAAACCAAAAAAAAGGAATGCAACACGAGGACTTCCCAGGAGGTCACCCATCCTAGTACTACTCTCGCCCAAGCACGCTTAACTTCGGAGTTCTGATGGGATCCGGTGCTTTAGTGCTGGTATGATCGCATCCGTCATATCCTGCGTCCTCCTTCCTCTTATGCCCACACCTCCGCGCTCGGCTCGCCCACGGCACTGGACATCCTTCCTCCGCACAAAGTACCCGAAAAATGCCCAAAACGCCCCTTAAAACAAATAAAAGGTAATTTAACACGAGGACGGTCACCCATTTTTACTATGGTTTGGTGTTCGAAAAACAAACAAAAATAAAACCAAAAAAAGGAATGCAACACGAGGACTTCCCAGGAGGTCACCCATCCTAGTACTACTCTCGCCCAAGCACGCTTAACTTCGGAGTTCTGATGGGATCCGGTGCTTTAGTGCTGGTATGATCGCATCCGTCATATCCTGCGTCCTCCTTCCTCTTATGCCCACACCTCCGCGCTCGGCTCGCCCACGGCACTGGACATCCTTCCTCCGCACAAAGTACCCGAAAAATGCCCAAAACGCCCCTTAAAACAAATAAAAGGTAATTTAACACGAGGACGGTCACCCATTTTTACTATGGTTTGGTGTTCGAAAAACAAACAAAAATAAAACCAAAAAAAGGAATGCAACACGAGGACTTCCCAGGAGGTCACCCATCCTAGTACTACTCTCGCCCAAGCACGCTTAACTTCGGAGTTCTGATGGGATCCGGTGCTTTAGTGCTGGTATGATCGCATCCGTCATATCCTGCGTCCTCCTTCCTCTTATGCCCACACCTCCGCGCTCGGCTCGCCCACGGCACTGGACATCCTTCCTCCGCACAAAGTACCCGAAAAATGCCCAAAACGCCCCTTAAAACAAATAAAAGGTAATTTAACACGAGGACGGTCACCCATTTTTACTATGGTTTGGTGTTCGAAAAACAAACAAAAATAAAACCAAAAAAAAGGAATGCAACACGAGGACTTCCCAGGAGGTCACCCATCCTAGTACTACTCTCGCCCAAGCACGCTTAACTTCGGAGTTCTGATGGGATCCGGTGCTTTAGTGCTGGTATGATCGCATCCGTCATATCCTGCGTCCTCCTTCCTCTTATGCCCACACCTCCGCGCTCGGCTCGCCCACGGCACTGGACATCCTTCCTCCGCACAAAGTACCCGAAAAATGCCCAAAACGCCCCTTAAAACAAATAAAAGGTAATTTAACACGAGGACGGTCACCCATTTTTACTATGGTTTGGTGTTCGAAAAACAAACAAAAATAAAACCAAAAAAAGGAATGCAACACGAGGACTTCCCAGGAGGTCACCCATCCTAGTACTACTCTCGCCCAAGCACGCTTAACTTCGGAGTTCTGATGGGATCCGGTGCTTTAGTGCTGGTATGATCGCATCCGTCATATCCTGCGTCCTCCTTCCTCTTATGCCCACACCTCCGCGCTCGGCTCGCCCACGGCACTGGACATCCTTCCTCCGCACAAAGTACCCGAAAAATGCCCAAAACGCCCCTTAAAACAAATAAAAGGTAATTTAACACGAGGACGGTCACCCATTTTTACTATGGTTTGGTGTTCGAAAAACAAACAAAAATAAAACCAAAAAAAGGAATGCAACACGAGGACTTCCCAGGAGGTCACCCATCCTAGTACTACTCTCGCCCAAGCACGCTTAACTTCGGAGTTCTGATGGGATCCGGTGCTTTAGTGCTGGTATGATCGCATCCGTCATATCCTGCGTCCTCCTTCCTCTTATGCCCACACCTCCGCGCTCGGCTCGCCCACGGCACTGGACATCCTTCCTCCGCACAAAGTACCCGAAAAATGCCCAAAACGCCCCTTAAAACAAATAAAAGGTAATTTAACACGAGGACGGTCACCCATTTTTACTATGGTTTGGTGTTCGAAAAACAAACAAAAATAAAACCAAAAAAAGGAATGCAACACGAGGACTTCCCAGGAGGTCACCCATCCTAGTACTACTCTCGCCCAAGCACGCTTAACTTCGGAGTTCTGATGGGATCCGGTGCTTTAGTGCTGGTATGATCGCATCCGTCATATCCTGCGTCCTCCTTCCTCTTATGCCCACACCTCCGCGCTCGGCTCGCCCACGGCACTGGACATCCTTCCTCCGCACAAAGTACCCGAAAAATGCCCAAAACGCCCCTTAAAACAAATAAAAGGTAATTTAACACGAGGACGGTCACCCATTTTTACTATGGTTTGGTGTTCGAAAAACAAACAAAAATAAAACCAAAAAAAGGAATGCAACACGAGGACTTCCCAGGAGGTCACCCATCCTAGTACTACTCTCGCCCAAGCACGCTTAACTTCGGAGTTCTGATGGGATCCGGTGCTTTAGTGCTGGTATGATCGCATCCGTCATATCCTGCGTCCTCCTTCCTCTTATGCCCACACCTCCGCGCTCGGCTCGCCCACGGCACTGGACATCCTTCCTCCGCACAAAGTACCCGAAAAATGCCCAAAACGCCCCTTAAAACAAATAAAAGGTAATTTAACACGAGGACGGTCACCCATTTTTACTATGGTTTGGTGTTCGAAAAACAAACAAAAATAAAACCAAAAAAAGGAATGCAACACGAGGACTTCCCAGGAGGTCACCCATCCTAGTACTACTCTCGCCCAAGCACGCTTAACTTCGGAGTTCTGATGGGATCCGGTGCTTTAGTGCTGGTATGATCGCATCCGTCATATCCTGCGTCCTCCTTCCTCTTATGCCCACACCTCCGCGCTCGGCTCGCCCACGGCACTGGACATCCTTCCTCCGCACAAAGTACCCGAAAAATGCCCAAAACGCCCCTTAAAACAAATAAAAGGTAATTTAACACGAGGACGGTCACCCATTTTTACTATGGTTTGGTGTTCGAAAAACAAACAAAAATAAAACCAAAAAAAGGAATGCAACACGAGGACTTCCCAGGAGGTCACCCATCCTAGTACTACTCTCGCCCAAGCACGCTTAACTTCGGAGTTCTGATGGGATCCGGTGCTTTAGTGCTGGTATGATCGCATCCGTCATATCCTGCGTCCTCCTTCCTCTTATGCCCACACCTCCGCGCTCGGCTCGCCCACGGCACTGGACATCCTTCCTCCGCACAAAGTACCCGAAAAATGCCCAAAACGCCCCTTAAAACAAATAAAAGGTAATTTAACACGAGGACGGTCACCCATTTTTACTACTGGTTTGGTGTTCGAAAAACAAACAAAAATAAAACCAAAAAAAGGAATGCAACACGAGGACTTCCCAGGAGGTCACCCATCCTAGTACTACTCTCGCCCAAGCACGCTTAACTTCGGAGTTCTGATGGGATCCGGTGCTTTAGTGCTGGTATGATCGCATCCGTCATATCCTGCGTCCTCCTTCCTCTTATGCCCACACCTCCGCGCTCGGCTCGCCCACGGCACTGGACATCCTTCCTCCGCACAAAGTACCCGAAAAATGCCCAAAACGCCCCTTAAAACAAATAAAAGGTAATTTAACACGAGGACGGTCACCCATTTTTACTATGGTTTGGTGTTCGAAAAACAAACAAAAATAAAACCAAAAAAAGGAATGCAACACGAGGACTTCCCAGGAGGTCACCCATCCTAGTACTACTCTCGCCCAAGCACGCTTAACTTCGGAGTTCTGATGGGATCCGGTGCTTTAGTGCTGGTATGATCGCATCCGTCATATCCTGCGTCCTCCTTCCTCTTATGCCCACACCTCCGCGCTCGGCTCGCCCACGGCACTGGACATCCTTCCTCCGCACAAAGTACCCGAAAAATGCCCAAAACGCCCCTTAAAACAAATAAAAGGTAATTTAACACGAGGACGGTCACCCATTTTTACTATGGTTTGGTGTTCGAAAAACAAACAAAAATAAAACCAAAAAAAGGAATGCAACACGAGGACTTCCCAGGAGGTCACCCATCCTAGTACTACTCTCGCCCAAGCACGCTTAACTTCGGAGTTCTGATGGGATCCGGTGCTTTAGTGCTGGTATGATCGCATCCGTCATATCCTGCGTCCTCCTTCCTCTTATGCCCACACCTCCGCGCTCGGCTCGCCCACGGCACTGGACATCCTTCCTCCGCACAAAGTACCCGAAAAATGCCCAAAACGCCCCTTAAAACAAATAAAAGGTAATTTAACACGAGGACGGTCACCCATTTTTACTATGGTTTGGTGTTCGAAAAACAAACAAAAATAAAACCAAAAAAAGGAATGCAACACGAGGACTTCCCAGGAGGTCACCCATCCTAGTACTACTCTCGCCCAAGCACGCTTAACTTCGGAGTTCTGATGGGATCCGGTGCTTTAGTGCTGGTATGATCGCATCCGTCATATCCTGCGTCCTCCTTCCTCTTATGCCCACACCTCCGCGCTCGGCTCGCCCACGGCACTGGACATCCTTCCTCCGCACAAAGTACCCGAAAAATGCCCAAAACGCCCCTTAAAACAAATAAAAGGTAATTTAACACGAGGACGGTCACCCATTTTTACTATGGTTTGGTGTTCGAAAAACAAACAAAAATAAAACCAAAAAAAGGAATGCAACACGAGGACTTCCCAGGAGGTCACCCATCCTAGTACTACTCTCGCCCAAGCACGCTTAACTTCGGAGTTCTGATGGGATCCGGTGCTTTAGTGCTGGTATGATCGCATCCGTCATATCCTGCGTCCTCCTTCCTCTTATGCCCACACCTCCGCGCTCGGCTCGCCCACGGCACTGGACATCCTTCCTCCGCACAAAGTACCCGAAAAATGCCCAAAACGCCCCTTAAAACAAATAAAAGGTAATTTAACACGAGGACGGTCACCCATTTTTACTATGGTTTGGTGTTCGAAAAACAAACAAAAATAAAACCAAAAAAAGGAATGCAACACGAGGACTTCCCAGGAGGTCACCCATCCTAGTACTACTCTCGCCCAAGCACGCTTAACTTCGGAGTTCTGATGGGATCCGGTGCTTTAGTGCTGGTATGATCGCATCCGTCATATCCTGCGTCCTCCTTCCTCTTATGCCCACACCTCCGCGCTCGGCTCGCCCACGGCACTGGACATCCTTCCTCCGCACAAAGTACCCGAAAAATGCCCAAAACGCCCCTTAAAACAAATAAAAGGTAATTTAACACGAGGACGGTCACCCATTTTTACTATGGTTTGGTGTTCGAAAAACAAACAAAAATAAAACCAAAAAAAGGAATGCAACACGAGGACTTCCCAGGAGGTCACCCATCCTAGTACTACTCTCGCCCAAGCACGCTTAACTTCGGAGTTCTGATGGGATCCGGTGCTTTAGTGCTGGTATGATCGCATCCGTCATATCCTGCGTCCTCCTTCCTCTTATGCCCACACCTCCGCGCTCGGCTCGCCCACGGCACTGGACATCCTTCCTCCGCACAAAGTACCCGAAAAATGCCCAAAACGCCCCTTAAAACAAATAAAAGGTAATTTAACACGAGGACGGTCACCCATTTTTACTATGGTTTGGTGTTCGAAAAACAAACAAAAATAAAACCAAAAAAAGGAATGCAACACGAGGACTTCCCAGGAGGTCACCCATCCTAGTACTACTCTCGCCCAAGCACGCTTAACTTCGGAGTTCTGATGGGATCCGGTGCTTTAGTGCTGGTATGATCGCATCCGTCATATCCTGCGTCCTCCTTCCTCTTATGCCCACACCTCCGCGCTCGGCTCGCCCACGGCACTGGACATCCTTCCTCCGCACAAAGTACCCGAAAAATGCCCAAAACGCCCCTTAAAACAAATAAAAGGTAATTTAACACGAGGACGGTCACCCATTTTTACTATGGTTTGGTGTTCGAAAAACAAACAAAAATAAAACCAAAAAAAAGGAATGCAACACGAGGACTTCCCAGGAGGTCACCCATCCTAGTACTACTCTCGCCCAAGCACGCTTAACTTCGGAGTTCTGATGGGATCCGGTGCTTTAGTGCTGGTATGATCGCATCCGTCATATCCTGCGTCCTCCTTCCTCTTATGCCCACACCTCCGCGCTCGGCTCGCCCACGGCACTGGACATCCTTCCTCCGCACAAAGTACCCGAAAAATGCCCAAAACGCCCCTTAAAACAAATAAAAGGTAATTTAACACGAGGACGGTCACCCATTTTTACTATGGTTTGGTGTTCGAAAAACAAACAAAAATAAAACCAAAAAAAGGAATGCAACACGAGGACTTCCCAGGAGGTCACCCATCCTAGTACTACTCTCGCCCAAGCACGCTTAACTTCGGAGTTCTGATGGGATCCGGTGCTTTAGTGCTGGTATGATCGCATCCGTCATATCCTGCGTCCTCCTTCCTCTTATGCCCACACCTCCGCGCTCGGCTCGCCCACGGCACTGGACATCCTTCCTCCGCACAAAGTACCCGAAAAATGCCCAAAACGCCCCTTAAAACAAATAAAAGGTAATTTAACACGAGGACGGTCACCCATTTTTACTACTGGTTTGGTGTTCGAAAAACAAACAAAAATAAAACCAAAAAAAGGAATGCAACACGAGGACTTCCCAGGAGGTCACCCATCCTAGTACTACTCTCGCCCAAGCACGCTTAACTTCGGAGTTCTGATGGGATCCGGTGCTTTAGTGCTGGTATGATCGCATCCGTCATATCCTGCGTCCTCCTTCCTCTTATGCCCACACCTCCGCGCTCGGCTCGCCCACGGCACTGGACATCCTTCCTCCGCACAAAGTACCCGAAAAATGCCCAAAACGCCCCTTAAAACAAATAAAAGGTAATTTAACACGAGGACGGTCACCCATTTTTACTACTGGTTTGGTGTTCGAAAAACAAACAAAAATAAAACCAAAAAAAGGAATGCAACACGAGGACTTCCCAGGAGGTCACCCATCCTAGTACTACTCTCGCCCAAGCACGCTTAACTTCGGAGTTCTGATGGGATCCGGTGCTTTAGTGCTGGTATGATCGCATCCGTCATATCCTGCGTCCTCCTTCCTCTTATGCCCACACCTCCGCGCTCGGCTCGCCCACGGCACTGGACATCCTTCCTCCGCACAAAGTACCCGAAAAATGCCCAAAACGCCCCTTAAAACAAATAAAAGGTAATTTAACACGAGGACGGTCACCCATTTTTACTACTGGTTTGGTGTTCGAAAAACAAACAAAAATAAAACCAAAAAAAGGAATGCAACACGAGGACTTCCCAGGAGGTCACCCATCCTAGTACTACTCTCGCCCAAGCACGCTTAACTTCGGAGTTCTGATGGGATCCGGTGCTTTAGTGCTGGTATGATCGCATCCGTCATATCCTGCGTCCTCCTTCCTCTTATGCCCACACCTCCGCGCTCGGCTCGCCCACGGCACTGGACATCCTTCCTCCGCACAAAGTACCCGAAAAATGCCCAAAACGCCCCTTAAAACAAATAAAAGGTAATTTAACACGAGGACGGTCACCCATTTTTACTATGGTTTGGTGTTCGAAAAACAAACAAAAATAAAACCAAAAAAAGGAATGCAACACGAGGACTTCCCAGGAGGTCACCCATCCTAGTACTACTCTCGCCCAAGCACGCTTAACTTCGGAGTTCTGATGGGATCCGGTGCTTTAGTGCTGGTATGATCGCATCCGTCATATCCTGCGTCCTCCTTCCTCTTATGCCCACACCTCCGCGCTCGGCTCGCCCACGGCACTGGACATCCTTCCTCCGCACAAAGTACCCGAAAAATGCCCAAAACGCCCCTTAAAACAAATAAAAGGTAATTTAACACGAGGACGGTCACCCATTTTTACTATGGTTTGGTGTTCGAAAAACAAACAAAAATAAAACCAAAAAAAGGAATGCAACACGAGGACTTCCCAGGAGGTCACCCATCCTAGTACTACTCTCGCCCAAGCACGCTTAACTTCGGAGTTCTGATGGGATCCGGTGCTTTAGTGCTGGTATGATCGCATCCGTCATATCCTGCGTCCTCCTTCCTCTTATGCCCACACCTCCGCGCTCGGCTCGCCCACGGCACTGGACATCCTTCCTCCGCACAAAGTACCCGAAAAATGCCCAAAACGCCCCTTAAAACAAATAAAAGGTAATTTAACACGAGGACGGTCACCCATTTTTACTACGGTTTGGTGTTCGAAAAACAAACAAAAATAAAACCAAAAAAAGGAATGCAACACGAGGACTTCCCAGGAGGTCACCCATCCTAGTACTACTCTCGCCCAAGCACGCTTAACTTCGGAGTTCTGATGGGATCCGGTGCTTTAGTGCTGGTATGATCGCATCCGTCATATCCTGCGTCCTCCTTCCTCTTATGCCCACACCTCCGCGCTCGGCTCGCCCACGGCACTGGACATCCTTCCTCCGCACAAAGTACCCGAAAAATGCCCAAAACGCCCCTTAAAACAAATAAAAGGTAATTTAACACGAGGACGGTCACCCATTTTTACTACGGTTTGGTGTTCGAAAAACAAACAAAAATAAAACCAAAAAAAGGAATGCAACACGAGGACTTCCCAGGAGGTCACCCATCCTAGTACTACTCTCGCCCAAGCACGCTTAACTTCGGAGTTCTGATGGGATCCGGTGCTTTAGTGCTGGTATGATCGCATCCGTCATATCCTGCGTCCTCCTTCCTCTTATGCCCACACCTCCGCGCTCGGCTCGCCCACGGCACTGGACATCCTTCCTCCGCACAAAGTACCCGAAAAATGCCCAAAACGCCCCTTAAAACAAATAAAAGGTAATTTAACACGAGGACGGTCACCCATTTTTACTACGGTTTGGTGTTCGAAAAACAAACAAAAATAAAACCAAAAAAAGGAATGCAACACGAGGACTTCCCAGGAGGTCACCCATCCTAGTACTACTCTCGCCCAAGCACGCTTAACTTCGGAGTTCTGATGGGATCCGGTGCTTTAGTGCTGGTATGATCGCATCCGTCATATCCTGCGTCCTCCTTCCTCTTATGCCCACACCTCCGCGCTCGGCTCGCCCACGGCACTGGACATCCTTCCTCCGCACAAAGTACCCGAAAAATGCCCAAAACGCCCCTTAAAACAAATAAAAGGTAATTTAACACGAGGACGGTCACCCATTTTTACTACGGTTTGGTGTTCGAAAAACAAACAAAAATAAAACCAAAAAAAGGAATGCAACACGAGGACTTCCCAGGAGGTCACCCATCCTAGTACTACTCTCGCCCAAGCACGCTTAACTTCGGAGTTCTGATGGGATCCGGTGCTTTAGTGCTGGTATGATCGCATCCGTCATATCCTGCGTCCTCCTTCCTCTTATGCCCACACCTCCGCGCTCGGCTCGCCCACGGCACTGGACATCCTTCCTCCGCACAAAGTACCCGAAAAATGCCCAAAACGCCCCTTAAAACAAATAAAAGGTAATTTAACACGAGGACGGTCACCCATTTTTACTACGGTTTGGTGTTCGAAAAACAAACAAAAATAAAACCAAAAAAAGGAATGCAACACGAGGACTTCCCAGGAGGTCACCCATCCTAGTACTACTCTCGCCCAAGCACGCTTAACTTCGGAGTTCTGATGGGATCCGGTGCTTTAGTGCTGGTATGATCGCATCCGTCATATCCTGCGTCCTCCTTCCTCTTATGCCCACACCTCCGCGCTCGGCTCGCCCACGGCACTGGACATCCTTCCTCCGCACAAAGTACCCGAAAAATGCCCAAAACGCCCCTTAAAACAAATAAAAGGTAATTTAACACGAGGACGGTCACCCATTTTTACTACGGTTTGGTGTTCGAAAAACAAACAAAAATAAAACCAAAAAAAGGAATGCAACACGAGGACTTCCCAGGAGGTCACCCATCCTAGTACTACTCTCGCCCAAGCACGCTTAACTTCGGAGTTCTGATGGGATCCGGTGCTTTAGTGCTGGTATGATCGCATCCGTCATATCCTGCGTCCTCCTTCCTCTTATGCCCACACCTCCGCGCTCGGCTCGCCCACGGCACTGGACATCCTTCCTCCGCACAAAGTACCCGAAAAATGCCCAAAACGCCCCTTAAAACAAATAAAAGGTAATTTAACACGAGGACGGTCACCCATTTTTACTACGGTTTGGTGTTCGAAAAACAAACAAAAATAAAACCAAAAAAAGGAATGCAACACGAGGACTTCCCAGGAGGTCACCCATCCTAGTACTACTCTCGCCCAAGCACGCTTAACTTCGGAGTTCTGATGGGATCCGGTGCTTTAGTGCTGGTATGATCGCATCCGTCATATCCTGCGTCCTCCTTCCTCTTATGCCCACACCTCCGCGCTCGGCTCGCCCACGGCACTGGACATCCTTCCTCCGCACAAAGTACCCGAAAAATGCCCAAAACGCCCCTTAAAACAAATAAAAGGTAATTTAACACGAGGACGGTCACCCATTTTTACTACGGTTTGGTGTTCGAAAAACAAACAAAAATAAAACCAAAAAAAGGAATGCAACACGAGGACTTCCCAGGAGGTCACCCATCCTAGTACTACTCTCGCCCAAGCACGCTTAACTTCGGAGTTCTGATGGGATCCGGTGCTTTAGTGCTGGTATGATCGCATCCGTCATATCCTGCGTCCTCCTTCCTCTTATGCCCACACCTCCGCGCTCGGCTCGCCCACGGCACTGGACATCCTTCCTCCGCACAAAGTACCCGAAAAATGCCCAAAACGCCCCTTAAAACAAATAAAAGGTAATTTAACACGAGGACGGTCACCCATTTTTACTACGGTTTGGTGTTCGAAAAACAAACAAAAATAAAACCAAAAAAAGGAATGCAACACGAGGACTTCCCAGGAGGTCACCCATCCTAGTACTACTCTCGCCCAAGCACGCTTAACTTCGGAGTTCTGATGGGATCCGGTGCTTTAGTGCTGGTATGATCGCATCCGTCATATCCTGCGTCCTCCTTCCTCTTATGCCCACACCTCCGCGCTCGGCTCGCCCACGGCACTGGACATCCTTCCTCCGCACAAAGTACCCGAAAAATGCCCAAAACGCCCCTTAAAACAAATAAAAGGTAATTTAACACGAGGACGGTCACCCATTTTTACTACGGTTTGGTGTTCGAAAAACAAACAAAAATAAAACCAAAAAAAGGAATGCAACACGAGGACTTCCCAGGAGGTCACCCATCCTAGTACTACTCTCGCCCAAGCACGCTTAACTTCGGAGTTCTGATGGGATCCGGTGCTTTAGTGCTGGTATGATCGCATCCGTCATATCCTGCGTCCTCCTTCCTCTTATGCCCACACCTCCGCGCTCGGCTCGCCCACGGCACTGGACATCCTTCCTCCGCACAAAGTACCCGAAAAATGCCCAAAACGCCCCTTAAAACAAATAAAAGGTAATTTAACACGAGGACGGTCACCCATTTTTACTACGGTTTGGTGTTCGAAAAACAAACAAAAATAAAACCAAAAAAAGGAATGCAACACGAGGACTTCCCAGGAGGTCACCCATCCTAGTACTACTCTCGCCCAAGCACGCTTAACTTCGGAGTTCTGATGGGATCCGGTGCTTTAGTGCTGGTATGATCGCATCCGTCATATCCTGCGTCCTCCTTCCTCTTATGCCCACACCTCCGCGCTCGGCTCGCCCACGGCACTGGACATCCTTCCTCCGCACAAAGTACCCGAAAAATGCCCAAAACGCCCCTTAAAACAAATAAAAGGTAATTTAACACGAGGACGGTCACCCATTTTTACTACGGTTTGGTGTTCGAAAAACAAACAAAAATAAAACCAAAAAAAGGAATGCAACACGAGGACTTCCCAGGAGGTCACCCATCCTAGTACTACTCTCGCCCAAGCACGCTTAACTTCGGAGTTCTGATGGGATCCGGTGCTTTAGTGCTGGTATGATCGCATCCGTCATATCCTGCGTCCTCCTTCCTCTTATGCCCACACCTCCGCGCTCGGCTCGCCCACGGCACTGGACATCCTTCCTCCGCACAAAGTACCCGAAAAATGCCCAAAACGCCCCTTAAAACAAATAAAAGGTAATTTAACACGAGGACGGTCACCCATTTTTACTACGGTTTGGTGTTCGAAAAACAAACAAAAATAAAACCAAAAAAAGGAATGCAACACGAGGACTTCCCAGGAGGTCACCCATCCTAGTACTACTCTCGCCCAAGCACGCTTAACTTCGGAGTTCTGATGGGATCCGGTGCTTTAGTGCTGGTATGATCGCATCCGTCATATCCTGCGTCCTCCTTCCTCTTATGCCCACACCTCCGCGCTCGGCTCGCCCACGGCACTGGACATCCTTCCTCCGCACAAAGTACCCGAAAAATGCCCAAAACGCCCCTTAAAACAAATAAAAGGTAATTTAACACGAGGACGGTCACCCATTTTTACTACGGTTTGGTGTTCGAAAAACAAACAAAAATAAAACCAAAAAAAGGAATGCAACACGAGGACTTCCCAGGAGGTCACCCATCCTAGTACTACTCTCGCCCAAGCACGCTTAACTTCGGAGTTCTGATGGGATCCGGTGCTTTAGTGCTGGTATGATCGCATCCGTCATATCCTGCGTCCTCCTTCCTCTTATGCCCACACCTCCGCGCTCGGCTCGCCCACGGCACTGGACATCCTTCCTCCGCACAAAGTACCCGAAAAATGCCCAAAACGCCCCTTAAAACAAATAAAAGGTAATTTAACACGAGGACGGTCACCCATTTTTACTACGGTTTGGTGTTCGAAAAACAAACAAAAATAAAACCAAAAAAAGGAATGCAACACGAGGACTTCCCAGGAGGTCACCCATCCTAGTACTACTCTCGCCCAAGCACGCTTAACTTCGGAGTTCTGATGGGATCCGGTGCTTTAGTGCTGGTATGATCGCATCCGTCATATCCTGCGTCCTCCTTCCTCTTATGCCCACACCTCCGCGCTCGGCTCGCCCACGGCACTGGACATCCTTCCTCCGCACAAAGTACCCGAAAAATGCCCAAAACGCCCCTTAAAACAAATAAAAGGTAATTTAACACGAGGACGGTCACCCATTTTTACTACGGTTTGGTGTTCGAAAAACAAACAAAAATAAAACCAAAAAAAGGAATGCAACACGAGGACTTCCCAGGAGGTCACCCATCCTAGTACTACTCTCGCCCAAGCACGCTTAACTTCGGAGTTCTGATGGGATCCGGTGCTTTAGTGCTGGTATGATCGCATCCGTCATATCCTGCGTCCTCCTTCCTCTTATGCCCACACCTCCGCGCTCGGCTCGCCCACGGCACTGGACATCCTTCCTCCGCACAAAGTACCCGAAAAATGCCCAAAACGCCCCTTAAAACAAATAAAAGGTAATTTAACACGAGGACGGTCACCCATTTTTACTACGGTTTGGTGTTCGAAAAACAAACAAAAATAAAACCAAAAAAAGGAATGCAACACGAGGACTTCCCAGGAGGTCACCCATCCTAGTACTACTCTCGCCCAAGCACGCTTAACTTCGGAGTTCTGATGGGATCCGGTGCTTTAGTGCTGGTATGATCGCATCCGTCATATCCTGCGTCCTCCTTCCTCTTATGCCCACACCTCCGCGCTCGGCTCGCCCACGGCACTGGACATCCTTCCTCCGCACAAAGTACCCGAAAAATGCCCAAAACGCCCCTTAAAACAAATAAAAGGTAATTTAACACGAGGACGGTCACCCATTTTTACTACGGTTTGGTGTTCGAAAAACAAACAAAAATAAAACCAAAAAAAGGAATGCAACACGAGGACTTCCCAGGAGGTCACCCATCCTAGTACTACTCTCGCCCAAGCACGCTTAACTTCGGAGTTCTGATGGGATCCGGTGCTTTAGTGCTGGTATGATCGCATCCGTCATATCCTGCGTCCTCCTTCCTCTTATGCCCACACCTCCGCGCTCGGCTCGCCCACGGCACTGGACATCCTTCCTCCGCACAAAGTACCCGAAAAATGCCCAAAACGCCCCTTAAAACAAATAAAAGGTAATTTAACACGAGGACGGTCACCCATTTTTACTACGGTTTGGTGTTCGAAAAACAAACAAAAATAAAACCAAAAAAAGGAATGCAACACGAGGACTTCCCAGGAGGTCACCCATCCTAGTACTACTCTCGCCCAAGCACGCTTAACTTCGGAGTTCTGATGGGATCCGGTGCTTTAGTGCTGGTATGATCGCATCCGTCATATCCTGCGTCCTCCTTCCTCTTATGCCCACACCTCCGCGCTCGGCTCGCCCACGGCACTGGACATCCTTCCTCCGCACAAAGTACCCGAAAAATGCCCAAAACGCCCCTTAAAACAAATAAAAGGTAATTTAACACGAGGACGGTCACCCATTTTTACTACGGTTTGGTGTTCGAAAAACAAACAAAAATAAAACCAAAAAAAGGAATGCAACACGAGGACTTCCCAGGAGGTCACCCATCCTAGTACTACTCTCGCCCAAGCACGCTTAACTTCGGAGTTCTGATGGGATCCGGTGCTTTAGTGCTGGTATGATCGCATCCGTCATATCCTGCGTCCTCCTTCCTCTTATGCCCACACCTCCGCGCTCGGCTCGCCCACGGCACTGGACATCCTTCCTCCGCACAAAGTACCCGAAAAATGCCCAAAACGCCCCTTAAAACAAATAAAAGGTAATTTAACACGAGGACGGTCACCCATTTTTACTACGGTTTGGTGTTCGAAAAACAAACAAAAATAAAACCAAAAAAAGGAATGCAACACGAGGACTTCCCAGGAGGTCACCCATCCTAGTACTACTCTCGCCCAAGCACGCTTAACTTCGGAGTTCTGATGGGATCCGGTGCTTTAGTGCTGGTATGATCGCATCCGTCATATCCTGCGTCCTCCTTCCTCTTATGCCCACACCTCCGCGCTCGGCTCGCCCACGGCACTGGACATCCTTCCTCCGCACAAAGTACCCGAAAAATGCCCAAAACGCCCCTTAAAACAAATAAAAGGTAATTTAACACGAGGACGGTCACCCATTTTTACTACGGTTTGGTGTTCGAAAAACAAACAAAAATAAAACCAAAAAAAGGAATGCAACACGAGGACTTCCCAGGAGGTCACCCATCCTAGTACTACTCTCGCCCAAGCACGCTTAACTTCGGAGTTCTGATGGGATCCGGTGCTTTAGTGCTGGTATGATCGCATCCGTCATATCCTGCGTCCTCCTTCCTCTTATGCCCACACCTCCGCGCTCGGCTCGCCCACGGCACTGGACATCCTTCCTCCGCACAAAGTACCCGAAAAATGCCCAAAACGCCCCTTAAAACAAATAAAAGGTAATTTAACACGAGGACGGTCACCCATTTTTACTACGGTTTGGTGTTCGAAAAACAAACAAAAATAAAACCAAAAAAAGGAATGCAACACGAGGACTTCCCAGGAGGTCACCCATCCTAGTACTACTCTCGCCCAAGCACGCTTAACTTCGGAGTTCTGATGGGATCCGGTGCTTTAGTGCTGGTATGATCGCATCCGTCATATCCTGCGTCCTCCTTCCTCTTATGCCCACACCTCCGCGCTCGGCTCGCCCACGGCACTGGACATCCTTCCTCCGCACAAAGTACCCGAAAAATGCCCAAAACGCCCCTTAAAACAAATAAAAGGTAATTTAACACGAGGACGGTCACCCATTTTTACTACGGTTTGGTGTTCGAAAAACAAACAAAAATAAAACCAAAAAAAGGAATGCAACACGAGGACTTCCCAGGAGGTCACCCATCCTAGTACTACTCTCGCCCAAGCACGCTTAACTTCGGAGTTCTGATGGGATCCGGTGCTTTAGTGCTGGTATGATCGCATCCGTCATATCCTGCGTCCTCCTTCCTCTTATGCCCACACCTCCGCGCTCGGCTCGCCCACGGCACTGGACATCCTTCCTCCGCACAAAGTACCCGAAAAATGCCCAAAACGCCCCTTAAAACAAATAAAAGGTAATTTAACACGAGGACGGTCACCCATTTTTACTACGGTTTGGTGTTCGAAAAACAAACAAAAATAAAACCAAAAAAAGGAATGCAACACGAGGACTTCCCAGGAGGTCACCCATCCTAGTACTACTCTCGCCCAAGCACGCTTAACTTCGGAGTTCTGATGGGATCCGGTGCTTTAGTGCTGGTATGATCGCATCCGTCATATCCTGCGTCCTCCTTCCTCTTATGCCCACACCTCCGCGCTCGGCTCGCCCACGGCACTGGACATCCTTCCTCCGCACAAAGTACCCGAAAAATGCCCAAAACGCCCCTTAAAACAAATAAAAGGTAATTTAACACGAGGACGGTCACCCATTTTTACTACGGTTTGGTGTTCGAAAAACAAACAAAAATAAAACCAAAAAAAGGAATGCAACACGAGGACTTCCCAGGAGGTCACCCATCCTAGTACTACTCTCGCCCAAGCACGCTTAACTTCGGAGTTCTGATGGGATCCGGTGCTTTAGTGCTGGTATGATCGCATCCGTCATATCCTGCGTCCTCCTTCCTCTTATGCCCACACCTCCGCGCTCGGCTCGCCCACGGCACTGGACATCCTTCCTCCGCACAAAGTACCCGAAAAATGCCCAAAACGCCCCTTAAAACAAATAAAAGGTAATTTAACACGAGGACGGTCACCCATTTTTACTACGGTTTGGTGTTCGAAAAACAAACAAAAATAAAACCAAAAAAAGGAATGCAACACGAGGACTTCCCAGGAGGTCACCCATCCTAGTACTACTCTCGCCCAAGCACGCTTAACTTCGGAGTTCTGATGGGATCCGGTGCTTTAGTGCTGGTATGATCGCATCCGTCATATCCTGCGTCCTCCTTCCTCTTATGCCCACACCTCCGCGCTCGGCTCGCCCACGGCACTGGACATCCTTCCTCCGCACAAAGTACCCGAAAAATGCCCAAAACGCCCCTTAAAACAAATAAAAGGTAATTTAACACGAGGACGGTCACCCATTTTTACTACGGTTTGGTGTTCGAAAAACAAACAAAAATAAAACCAAAAAAAGGAATGCAACACGAGGACTTCCCAGGAGGTCACCCATCCTAGTACTACTCTCGCCCAAGCACGCTTAACTTCGGAGTTCTGATGGGATCCGGTGCTTTAGTGCTGGTATGATCGCATCCGTCATATCCTGCGTCCTCCTTCCTCTTATGCCCACACCTCCGCGCTCGGCTCGCCCACGGCACTGGACATCCTTCCTCCGCACAAAGTACCCGAAAAATGCCCAAAACGCCCCTTAAAACAAATAAAAGGTAATTTAACACGAGGACGGTCACCCATTTTTACTACGGTTTGGTGTTCGAAAAACAAACAAAAATAAAACCAAAAAAAGGAATGCAACACGAGGACTTCCCAGGAGGTCACCCATCCTAGTACTACTCTCGCCCAAGCACGCTTAACTTCGGAGTTCTGATGGGATCCGGTGCTTTAGTGCTGGTATGATCGCATCCGTCATATCCTGCGTCCTCCTTCCTCTTATGCCCACACCTCCGCGCTCGGCTCGCCCACGGCACTGGACATCCTTCCTCCGCACAAAGTACCCGAAAAATGCCCAAAACGCCCCTTAAAACAAATAAAAGGTAATTTAACACGAGGACGGTCACCCATTTTTACTACGGTTTGGTGTTCGAAAAACAAACAAAAATAAAACCAAAAAAAGGAATGCAACACGAGGACTTCCCAGGAGGTCACCCATCCTAGTACTACTCTCGCCCAAGCACGCTTAACTTCGGAGTTCTGATGGGATCCGGTGCTTTAGTGCTGGTATGATCGCATCCGTCATATCCTGCGTCCTCCTTCCTCTTATGCCCACACCTCCGCGCTCGGCTCGCCCACGGCACTGGACATCCTTCCTCCGCACAAAGTACCCGAAAAATGCCCAAAACGCCCCTTAAAACAAATAAAAGGTAATTTAACACGAGGACGGTCACCCATTTTTACTACGGTTTGGTGTTCGAAAAACAAACAAAAATAAAACCAAAAAAAGGAATGCAACACGAGGACTTCCCAGGAGGTCACCCATCCTAGTACTACTCTCGCCCAAGCACGCTTAACTTCGGAGTTCTGATGGGATCCGGTGCTTTAGTGCTGGTATGATCGCATCCGTCATATCCTGCGTCCTCCTTCCTCTTATGCCCACACCTCCGCGCTCGGCTCGCCCACGGCACTGGACATCCTTCCTCCGCACAAAGTACCCGAAAAATGCCCAAAACGCCCCTTAAAACAAATAAAAGGTAATTTAACACGAGGACGGTCACCCATTTTTACTACGGTTTGGTGTTCGAAAAACAAACAAAAATAAAACCAAAAAAAGGAATGCAACACGAGGACTTCCCAGGAGGTCACCCATCCTAGTACTACTCTCGCCCAAGCACGCTTAACTTCGGAGTTCTGATGGGATCCGGTGCTTTAGTGCTGGTATGATCGCATCCGTCATATCCTGCGTCCTCCTTCCTCTTATGCCCACACCTCCGCGCTCGGCTCGCCCACGGCACTGGACATCCTTCCTCCGCACAAAGTACCCGAAAAATGCCCAAAACGCCCCTTAAAACAAATAAAAGGTAATTTAACACGAGGACGGTCACCCATTTTTACTACGGTTTGGTGTTCGAAAAACAAACAAAAATAAAACCAAAAAAAGGAATGCAACACGAGGACTTCCCAGGAGGTCACCCATCCTAGTACTACTCTCGCCCAAGCACGCTTAACTTCGGAGTTCTGATGGGATCCGGTGCTTTAGTGCTGGTATGATCGCATCCGTCATATCCTGCGTCCTCCTTCCTCTTATGCCCACACCTCCGCGCTCGGCTCGCCCACGGCACTGGACATCCTTCCTCCGCACAAAGTACCCGAAAAATGCCCAAAACGCCCCTTAAAACAAATAAAAGGTAATTTAACACGAGGACGGTCACCCATTTTTACTACGGTTTGGTGTTCGAAAAACAAACAAAAATAAAACCAAAAAAAGGAATGCAACACGAGGACTTCCCAGGAGGTCACCCATCCTAGTACTACTCTCGCCCAAGCACGCTTAACTTCGGAGTTCTGATGGGATCCGGTGCTTTAGTGCTGGTATGATCGCATCCGTCATATCCTGCGTCCTCCTTCCTCTTATGCCCACACCTCCGCGCTCGGCTCGCCCACGGCACTGGACATCCTTCCTCCGCACAAAGTACCCGAAAAATGCCCAAAACGCCCCTTAAAACAAATAAAAGGTAATTTAACACGAGGACGGTCACCCATTTTTACTACGGTTTGGTGTTCGAAAAACAAACAAAAATAAAACCAAAAAAAGGAATGCAACACGAGGACTTCCCAGGAGGTCACCCATCCTAGTACTACTCTCGCCCAAGCACGCTTAACTTCGGAGTTCTGATGGGATCCGGTGCTTTAGTGCTGGTATGATCGCATCCGTCATATCCTGCGTCCTCCTTCCTCTTATGCCCACACCTCCGCGCTCGGCTCGCCCACGGCACTGGACATCCTTCCTCCGCACAAAGTACCCGAAAAATGCCCAAAACGCCCCTTAAAACAAATAAAAGGTAATTTAACACGAGGACGGTCACCCATTTTTACTACGGTTTGGTGTTCGAAAAACAAACAAAAATAAAACCAAAAAAAGGAATGCAACACGAGGACTTCCCAGGAGGTCACCCATCCTAGTACTACTCTCGCCCAAGCACGCTTAACTTCGGAGTTCTGATGGGATCCGGTGCTTTAGTGCTGGTATGATCGCATCCGTCATATCCTGCGTCCTCCTTCCTCTTATGCCCACACCTCCGCGCTCGGCTCGCCCACGGCACTGGACATCCTTCCTCCGCACAAAGTACCCGAAAAATGCCCAAAACGCCCCTTAAAACAAATAAAAGGTAATTTAACACGAGGACGGTCACCCATTTTTACTACGGTTTGGTGTTCGAAAAACAAACAAAAATAAAACCAAAAAAAGGAATGCAACACGAGGACTTCCCAGGAGGTCACCCATCCTAGTACTACTCTCGCCCAAGCACGCTTAACTTCGGAGTTCTGATGGGATCCGGTGCTTTAGTGCTGGTATGATCGCATCCGTCATATCCTGCGTCCTCCTTCCTCTTATGCCCACACCTCCGCGCTCGGCTCGCCCACGGCACTGGACATCCTTCCTCCGCACAAAGTACCCGAAAAATGCCCAAAACGCCCCTTAAAACAAATAAAAGGTAATTTAACACGAGGACGGTCACCCATTTTTACTACGGTTTGGTGTTCGAAAAACAAACAAAAATAAAACCAAAAAAAGGAATGCAACACGAGGACTTCCCAGGAGGTCACCCATCCTAGTACTACTCTCGCCCAAGCACGCTTAACTTCGGAGTTCTGATGGGATCCGGTGCTTTAGTGCTGGTATGATCGCATCCGTCATATCCTGCGTCCTCCTTCCTCTTATGCCCACACCTCCGCGCTCGGCTCGCCCACGGCACTGGACATCCTTCCTCCGCACAAAGTACCCGAAAAATGCCCAAAACGCCCCTTAAAACAAATAAAAGGTAATTTAACACGAGGACGGTCACCCATTTTTACTACGGTTTGGTGTTCGAAAAACAAACAAAAATAAAACCAAAAAAAGGAATGCAACACGAGGACTTCCCAGGAGGTCACCCATCCTAGTACTACTCTCGCCCAAGCACGCTTAACTTCGGAGTTCTGATGGGATCCGGTGCTTTAGTGCTGGTATGATCGCATCCGTCATATCCTGCGTCCTCCTTCCTCTTATGCCCACACCTCCGCGCTCGGCTCGCCCACGGCACTGGACATCCTTCCTCCGCACAAAGTACCCGAAAAATGCCCAAAACGCCCCTTAAAACAAATAAAAGGTAATTTAACACGAGGACGGTCACCCATTTTTACTACGGTTTGGTGTTCGAAAAACAAACAAAAATAAAACCAAAAAAAGGAATGCAACACGAGGACTTCCCAGGAGGTCACCCATCCTAGTACTACTCTCGCCCAAGCACGCTTAACTTCGGAGTTCTGATGGGATCCGGTGCTTTAGTGCTGGTATGATCGCATCCGTCATATCCTGCGTCCTCCTTCCTCTTATGCCCACACCTCCGCGCTCGGCTCGCCCACGGCACTGGACATCCTTCCTCCGCACAAAGTACCCGAAAAATGCCCAAAACGCCCCTTAAAACAAATAAAAGGTAATTTAACACGAGGACGGTCACCCATTTTTACTACGGTTTGGTGTTCGAAAAACAAACAAAAATAAAACCAAAAAAAGGAATGCAACACGAGGACTTCCCAGGAGGTCACCCATCCTAGTACTACTCTCGCCCAAGCACGCTTAACTTCGGAGTTCTGATGGGATCCGGTGCTTTAGTGCTGGTATGATCGCATCCGTCATATCCTGCGTCCTCCTTCCTCTTATGCCCACACCTCCGCGCTCGGCTCGCCCACGGCACTGGACATCCTTCCTCCGCACAAAGTACCCGAAAAATGCCCAAAACGCCCCTTAAAACAAATAAAAGGTAATTTAACACGAGGACGGTCACCCATTTTTACTACGGTTTGGTGTTCGAAAAACAAACAAAAATAAAACCAAAAAAAGGAATGCAACACGAGGACTTCCCAGGAGGTCACCCATCCTAGTACTACTCTCGCCCAAGCACGCTTAACTTCGGAGTTCTGATGGGATCCGGTGCTTTAGTGCTGGTATGATCGCATCCGTCATATCCTGCGTCCTCCTTCCTCTTATGCCCACACCTCCGCGCTCGGCTCGCCCACGGCACTGGACATCCTTCCTCCGCACAAAGTACCCGAAAAATGCCCAAAACGCCCCTTAAAACAAATAAAAGGTAATTTAACACGAGGACGGTCACCCATTTTTACTACGGTTTGGTGTTCGAAAAACAAACAAAAATAAAACCAAAAAAAGGAATGCAACACGAGGACTTCCCAGGAGGTCACCCATCCTAGTACTACTCTCGCCCAAGCACGCTTAACTTCGGAGTTCTGATGGGATCCGGTGCTTTAGTGCTGGTATGATCGCATCCGTCATATCCTGCGTCCTCCTTCCTCTTATGCCCACACCTCCGCGCTCGGCTCGCCCACGGCACTGGACATCCTTCCTCCGCACAAAGTACCCGAAAAATGCCCAAAACGCCCCTTAAAACAAATAAAAGGTAATTTAACACGAGGACGGTCACCCATTTTTACTACGGTTTGGTGTTCGAAAAACAAACAAAAATAAAACCAAAAAAAGGAATGCAACACGAGGACTTCCCAGGAGGTCACCCATCCTAGTACTACTCTCGCCCAAGCACGCTTAACTTCGGAGTTCTGATGGGATCCGGTGCTTTAGTGCTGGTATGATCGCATCCGTCATATCCTGCGTCCTCCTTCCTCTTATGCCCACACCTCCGCGCTCGGCTCGCCCACGGCACTGGACATCCTTCCTCCGCACAAAGTACCCGAAAAATGCCCAAAACGCCCCTTAAAACAAATAAAAGGTAATTTAACACGAGGACGGTCACCCATTTTTACTACGGTTTGGTGTTCGAAAAACAAACAAAAATAAAACCAAAAAAAGGAATGCAACACGAGGACTTCCCAGGAGGTCACCCATCCTAGTACTACTCTCGCCCAAGCACGCTTAACTTCGGAGTTCTGATGGGATCCGGTGCTTTAGTGCTGGTATGATCGCATCCGTCATATCCTGCGTCCTCCTTCCTCTTATGCCCACACCTCCGCGCTCGGCTCGCCCACGGCACTGGACATCCTTCCTCCGCACAAAGTACCCGAAAAATGCCCAAAACGCCCCTTAAAACAAATAAAAGGTAATTTAACACGAGGACGGTCACCCATTTTTACTACGGTTTGGTGTTCGAAAAACAAACAAAAATAAAACCAAAAAAAGGAATGCAACACGAGGACTTCCCAGGAGGTCACCCATCCTAGTACTACTCTCGCCCAAGCACGCTTAACTTCGGAGTTCTGATGGGATCCGGTGCTTTAGTGCTGGTATGATCGCATCCGTCATATCCTGCGTCCTCCTTCCTCTTATGCCCACACCTCCGCGCTCGGCTCGCCCACGGCACTGGACATCCTTCCTCCGCACAAAGTACCCGAAAAATGCCCAAAACGCCCCTTAAAACAAATAAAAGGTAATTTAACACGAGGACGGTCACCCATTTTTACTACGGTTTGGTGTTCGAAAAACAAACAAAAATAAAACCAAAAAAAGGAATGCAACACGAGGACTTCCCAGGAGGTCACCCATCCTAGTACTACTCTCGCCCAAGCACGCTTAACTTCGGAGTTCTGATGGGATCCGGTGCTTTAGTGCTGGTATGATCGCATCCGTCATATCCTGCGTCCTCCTTCCTCTTATGCCCACACCTCCGCGCTCGGCTCGCCCACGGCACTGGACATCCTTCCTCCGCACAAAGTACCCGAAAAATGCCCAAAACGCCCCTTAAAACAAATAAAAGGTAATTTAACACGAGGACGGTCACCCATTTTTACTACGGTTTGGTGTTCGAAAAACAAACAAAAATAAAACCAAAAAAAGGAATGCAACACGAGGACTTCCCAGGAGGTCACCCATCCTAGTACTACTCTCGCCCAAGCACGCTTAACTTCGGAGTTCTGATGGGATCCGGTGCTTTAGTGCTGGTATGATCGCATCCGTCATATCCTGCGTCCTCCTTCCTCTTATGCCCACACCTCCGCGCTCGGCTCGCCCACGGCACTGGACATCCTTCCTCCGCACAAAGTACCCGAAAAATGCCCAAAACGCCCCTTAAAACAAATAAAAGGTAATTTAACACGAGGACGGTCACCCATTTTTACTACGGTTTGGTGTTCGAAAAACAAACAAAAATAAAACCAAAAAAAGGAATGCAACACGAGGACTTCCCAGGAGGTCACCCATCCTAGTACTACTCTCGCCCAAGCACGCTTAACTTCGGAGTTCTGATGGGATCCGGTGCTTTAGTGCTGGTATGATCGCATCCGTCATATCCTGCGTCCTCCTTCCTCTTATGCCCACACCTCCGCGCTCGGCTCGCCCACGGCACTGGACATCCTTCCTCCGCACAAAGTACCCGAAAAATGCCCAAAACGCCCCTTAAAACAAATAAAAGGTAATTTAACACGAGGACGGTCACCCATTTTTACTACGGTTTGGTGTTCGAAAAACAAACAAAAATAAAACCAAAAAAAGGAATGCAACACGAGGACTTCCCAGGAGGTCACCCATCCTAGTACTACTCTCGCCCAAGCACGCTTAACTTCGGAGTTCTGATGGGATCCGGTGCTTTAGTGCTGGTATGATCGCATCCGTCATATCCTGCGTCCTCCTTCCTCTTATGCCCACACCTCCGCGCTCGGCTCGCCCACGGCACTGGACATCCTTCCTCCGCACAAAGTACCCGAAAAATGCCCAAAACGCCCCTTAAAACAAATAAAAGGTAATTTAACACGAGGACGGTCACCCATTTTTACTACGGTTTGGTGTTCGAAAAACAAACAAAAATAAAACCAAAAAAAGGAATGCAACACGAGGACTTCCCAGGAGGTCACCCATCCTAGTACTACTCTCGCCCAAGCACGCTTAACTTCGGAGTTCTGATGGGATCCGGTGCTTTAGTGCTGGTATGATCGCATCCGTCATATCCTGCGTCCTCCTTCCTCTTATGCCCACACCTCCGCGCTCGGCTCGCCCACGGCACTGGACATCCTTCCTCCGCACAAAGTACCCGAAAAATGCCCAAAACGCCCCTTAAAACAAATAAAAGGTAATTTAACACGAGGACGGTCACCCATTTTTACTACGGTTTGGTGTTCGAAAAACAAACAAAAATAAAACCAAAAAAAGGAATGCAACACGAGGACTTCCCAGGAGGTCACCCATCCTAGTACTACTCTCGCCCAAGCACGCTTAACTTCGGAGTTCTGATGGGATCCGGTGCTTTAGTGCTGGTATGATCGCATCCGTCATATCCTGCGTCCTCCTTCCTCTTATGCCCACACCTCCGCGCTCGGCTCGCCCACGGCACTGGACATCCTTCCTCCGCACAAAGTACCCGAAAAATGCCCAAAACGCCCCTTAAAACAAATAAAAGGTAATTTAACACGAGGACGGTCACCCATTTTTACTACGGTTTGGTGTTCGAAAAACAAACAAAAATAAAACCAAAAAAAGGAATGCAACACGAGGACTTCCCAGGAGGTCACCCATCCTAGTACTACTCTCGCCCAAGCACGCTTAACTTCGGAGTTCTGATGGGATCCGGTGCTTTAGTGCTGGTATGATCGCATCCGTCATATCCTGCGTCCTCCTTCCTCTTATGCCCACACCTCCGCGCTCGGCTCGCCCACGGCACTGGACATCCTTCCTCCGCACAAAGTACCCGAAAAATGCCCAAAACGCCCCTTAAAACAAATAAAAGGTAATTTAACACGAGGACGGTCACCCATTTTTACTACGGTTTGGTGTTCGAAAAACAAACAAAAATAAAACCAAAAAAAGGAATGCAACACGAGGACTTCCCAGGAGGTCACCCATCCTAGTACTACTCTCGCCCAAGCACGCTTAACTTCGGAGTTCTGATGGGATCCGGTGCTTTAGTGCTGGTATGATCGCATCCGTCATATCCTGCGTCCTCCTTCCTCTTATGCCCACACCTCCGCGCTCGGCTCGCCCACGGCACTGGACATCCTTCCTCCGCACAAAGTACCCGAAAAATGCCCAAAACGCCCCTTAAAACAAATAAAAGGTAATTTAACACGAGGACGGTCACCCATTTTTACTACGGTTTGGTGTTCGAAAAACAAACAAAAATAAAACCAAAAAAAGGAATGCAACACGAGGACTTCCCAGGAGGTCACCCATCCTAGTACTACTCTCGCCCAAGCACGCTTAACTTCGGAGTTCTGATGGGATCCGGTGCTTTAGTGCTGGTATGATCGCATCCGTCATATCCTGCGTCCTCCTTCCTCTTATGCCCACACCTCCGCGCTCGGCTCGCCCACGGCACTGGACATCCTTCCTCCGCACAAAGTACCCGAAAAATGCCCAAAACGCCCCTTAAAACAAATAAAAGGTAATTTAACACGAGGACGGTCACCCATTTTTACTACGGTTTGGTGTTCGAAAAACAAACAAAAATAAAACCAAAAAAAGGAATGCAACACGAGGACTTCCCAGGAGGTCACCCATCCTAGTACTACTCTCGCCCAAGCACGCTTAACTTCGGAGTTCTGATGGGATCCGGTGCTTTAGTGCTGGTATGATCGCATCCGTCATATCCTGCGTCCTCCTTCCTCTTATGCCCACACCTCCGCGCTCGGCTCGCCCACGGCACTGGACATCCTTCCTCCGCACAAAGTACCCGAAAAATGCCCAAAACGCCCCTTAAAACAAATAAAAGGTAATTTAACACGAGGACGGTCACCCATTTTTACTACGGTTTGGTGTTCGAAAAACAAACAAAAATAAAACCAAAAAAAGGAATGCAACACGAGGACTTCCCAGGAGGTCACCCATCCTAGTACTACTCTCGCCCAAGCACGCTTAACTTCGGAGTTCTGATGGGATCCGGTGCTTTAGTGCTGGTATGATCGCATCCGTCATATCCTGCGTCCTCCTTCCTCTTATGCCCACACCTCCGCGCTCGGCTCGCCCACGGCACTGGACATCCTTCCTCCGCACAAAGTACCCGAAAAATGCCCAAAACGCCCCTTAAAACAAATAAAAGGTAATTTAACACGAGGACGGTCACCCATTTTTACTACGGTTTGGTGTTCGAAAAACAAACAAAAATAAAACCAAAAAAAGGAATGCAACACGAGGACTTCCCAGGAGGTCACCCATCCTAGTACTACTCTCGCCCAAGCACGCTTAACTTCGGAGTTCTGATGGGATCCGGTGCTTTAGTGCTGGTATGATCGCATCCGTCATATCCTGCGTCCTCCTTCCTCTTATGCCCACACCTCCGCGCTCGGCTCGCCCACGGCACTGGACATCCTTCCTCCGCACAAAGTACCCGAAAAATGCCCAAAACGCCCCTTAAAACAAATAAAAGGTAATTTAACACGAGGACGGTCACCCATTTTTACTACGGTTTGGTGTTCGAAAAACAAACAAAAATAAAACCAAAAAAAGGAATGCAACACGAGGACTTCCCAGGAGGTCACCCATCCTAGTACTACTCTCGCCCAAGCACGCTTAACTTCGGAGTTCTGATGGGATCCGGTGCTTTAGTGCTGGTATGATCGCATCCGTCATATCCTGCGTCCTCCTTCCTCTTATGCCCACACCTCCGCGCTCGGCTCGCCCACGGCACTGGACATCCTTCCTCCGCACAAAGTACCCGAAAAATGCCCAAAACGCCCCTTAAAACAAATAAAAGGTAATTTAACACGAGGACGGTCACCCATTTTTACTACGGTTTGGTGTTCGAAAAACAAACAAAAATAAAACCAAAAAAAGGAATGCAACACGAGGACTTCCCAGGAGGTCACCCATCCTAGTACTACTCTCGCCCAAGCACGCTTAACTTCGGAGTTCTGATGGGATCCGGTGCTTTAGTGCTGGTATGATCGCATCCGTCATATCCTGCGTCCTCCTTCCTCTTATGCCCACACCTCCGCGCTCGGCTCGCCCACGGCACTGGACATCCTTCCTCCGCACAAAGTACCCGAAAAATGCCCAAAACGCCCCTTAAAACAAATAAAAGGTAATTTAACACGAGGACGGTCACCCATTTTTACTACGGTTTGGTGTTCGAAAAACAAACAAAAATAAAACCAAAAAAAGGAATGCAACACGAGGACTTCCCAGGAGGTCACCCATCCTAGTACTACTCTCGCCCAAGCACGCTTAACTTCGGAGTTCTGATGGGATCCGGTGCTTTAGTGCTGGTATGATCGCATCCGTCATATCCTGCGTCCTCCTTCCTCTTATGCCCACACCTCCGCGCTCGGCTCGCCCACGGCACTGGACATCCTTCCTCCGCACAAAGTACCCGAAAAATGCCCAAAACGCCCCTTAAAACAAATAAAAGGTAATTTAACACGAGGACGGTCACCCATTTTTACTACGGTTTGGTGTTCGAAAAACAAACAAAAATAAAACCAAAAAAAGGAATGCAACACGAGGACTTCCCAGGAGGTCACCCATCCTAGTACTACTCTCGCCCAAGCACGCTTAACTTCGGAGTTCTGATGGGATCCGGTGCTTTAGTGCTGGTATGATCGCATCCGTCATATCCTGCGTCCTCCTTCCTCTTATGCCCACACCTCCGCGCTCGGCTCGCCCACGGCACTGGACATCCTTCCTCCGCACAAAGTACCCGAAAAATGCCCAAAACGCCCCTTAAAACAAATAAAAGGTAATTTAACACGAGGACGGTCACCCATTTTTACTACGGTTTGGTGTTCGAAAAACAAACAAAAATAAAACCAAAAAAAGGAATGCAACACGAGGACTTCCCAGGAGGTCACCCATCCTAGTACTACTCTCGCCCAAGCACGCTTAACTTCGGAGTTCTGATGGGATCCGGTGCTTTAGTGCTGGTATGATCGCATCCGTCATATCCTGCGTCCTCCTTCCTCTTATGCCCACACCTCCGCGCTCGGCTCGCCCACGGCACTGGACATCCTTCCTCCGCACAAAGTACCCGAAAAATGCCCAAAACGCCCCTTAAAACAAATAAAAGGTAATTTAACACGAGGACGGTCACCCATTTTTACTACGGTTTGGTGTTCGAAAAACAAACAAAAATAAAACCAAAAAAAGGAATGCAACACGAGGACTTCCCAGGAGGTCACCCATCCTAGTACTACTCTCGCCCAAGCACGCTTAACTTCGGAGTTCTGATGGGATCCGGTGCTTTAGTGCTGGTATGATCGCATCCGTCATATCCTGCGTCCTCCTTCCTCTTATGCCCACACCTCCGCGCTCGGCTCGCCCACGGCACTGGACATCCTTCCTCCGCACAAAGTACCCGAAAAATGCCCAAAACGCCCCTTAAAACAAATAAAAGGTAATTTAACACGAGGACGGTCACCCATTTTTACTACGGTTTGGTGTTCGAAAAACAAACAAAAATAAAACCAAAAAAAGGAATGCAACACGAGGACTTCCCAGGAGGTCACCCATCCTAGTACTACTCTCGCCCAAGCACGCTTAACTTCGGAGTTCTGATGGGATCCGGTGCTTTAGTGCTGGTATGATCGCATCCGTCATATCCTGCGTCCTCCTTCCTCTTATGCCCACACCTCCGCGCTCGGCTCGCCCACGGCACTGGACATCCTTCCTCCGCACAAAGTACCCGAAAAATGCCCAAAACGCCCCTTAAAACAAATAAAAGGTAATTTAACACGAGGACGGTCACCCATTTTTACTACGGTTTGGTGTTCGAAAAACAAACAAAAATAAAACCAAAAAAAGGAATGCAACACGAGGACTTCCCAGGAGGTCACCCATCCTAGTACTACTCTCGCCCAAGCACGCTTAACTTCGGAGTTCTGATGGGATCCGGTGCTTTAGTGCTGGTATGATCGCATCCGTCATATCCTGCGTCCTCCTTCCTCTTATGCCCACACCTCCGCGCTCGGCTCGCCCACGGCACTGGACATCCTTCCTCCGCACAAAGTACCCGAAAAATGCCCAAAACGCCCCTTAAAACAAATAAAAGGTAATTTAACACGAGGACGGTCACCCATTTTTACTACGGTTTGGTGTTCGAAAAACAAACAAAAATAAAACCAAAAAAAGGAATGCAACACGAGGACTTCCCAGGAGGTCACCCATCCTAGTACTACTCTCGCCCAAGCACGCTTAACTTCGGAGTTCTGATGGGATCCGGTGCTTTAGTGCTGGTATGATCGCATCCGTCATATCCTGCGTCCTCCTTCCTCTTATGCCCACACCTCCGCGCTCGGCTCGCCCACGGCACTGGACATCCTTCCTCCGCACAAAGTACCCGAAAAATGCCCAAAACGCCCCTTAAAACAAATAAAAGGTAATTTAACACGAGGACGGTCACCCATTTTTACTACGGTTTGGTGTTCGAAAAACAAACAAAAATAAAACCAAAAAAAGGAATGCAACACGAGGACTTCCCAGGAGGTCACCCATCCTAGTACTACTCTCGCCCAAGCACGCTTAACTTCGGAGTTCTGATGGGATCCGGTGCTTTAGTGCTGGTATGATCGCATCCGTCATATCCTGCGTCCTCCTTCCTCTTATGCCCACACCTCCGCGCTCGGCTCGCCCACGGCACTGGACATCCTTCCTCCGCACAAAGTACCCGAAAAATGCCCAAAACGCCCCTTAAAACAAATAAAAGGTAATTTAACACGAGGACGGTCACCCATTTTTACTACGGTTTGGTGTTCGAAAAACAAACAAAAATAAAACCAAAAAAAGGAATGCAACACGAGGACTTCCCAGGAGGTCACCCATCCTAGTACTACTCTCGCCCAAGCACGCTTAACTTCGGAGTTCTGATGGGATCCGGTGCTTTAGTGCTGGTATGATCGCATCCGTCATATCCTGCGTCCTCCTTCCTCTTATGCCCACACCTCCGCGCTCGGCTCGCCCACGGCACTGGACATCCTTCCTCCGCACAAAGTACCCGAAAAATGCCCAAAACGCCCCTTAAAACAAATAAAAGGTAATTTAACACGAGGACGGTCACCCATTTTTACTACGGTTTGGTGTTCGAAAAACAAACAAAAATAAAACCAAAAAAAGGAATGCAACACGAGGACTTCCCAGGAGGTCACCCATCCTAGTACTACTCTCGCCCAAGCACGCTTAACTTCGGAGTTCTGATGGGATCCGGTGCTTTAGTGCTGGTATGATCGCATCCGTCATATCCTGCGTCCTCCTTCCTCTTATGCCCACACCTCCGCGCTCGGCTCGCCCACGGCACTGGACATCCTTCCTCCGCACAAAGTACCCGAAAAATGCCCAAAACGCCCCTTAAAACAAATAAAAGGTAATTTAACACGAGGACGGTCACCCATTTTTACTACGGTTTGGTGTTCGAAAAACAAACAAAAATAAAACCAAAAAAAGGAATGCAACACGAGGACTTCCCAGGAGGTCACCCATCCTAGTACTACTCTCGCCCAAGCACGCTTAACTTCGGAGTTCTGATGGGATCCGGTGCTTTAGTGCTGGTATGATCGCATCCGTCATATCCTGCGTCCTCCTTCCTCTTATGCCCACACCTCCGCGCTCGGCTCGCCCACGGCACTGGACATCCTTCCTCCGCACAAAGTACCCGAAAAATGCCCAAAACGCCCCTTAAAACAAATAAAAGGTAATTTAACACGAGGACGGTCACCCATTTTTACTACGGTTTGGTGTTCGAAAAACAAACAAAAATAAAACCAAAAAAAGGAATGCAACACGAGGACTTCCCAGGAGGTCACCCATCCTAGTACTACTCTCGCCCAAGCACGCTTAACTTCGGAGTTCTGATGGGATCCGGTGCTTTAGTGCTGGTATGATCGCATCCGTCATATCCTGCGTCCTCCTTCCTCTTATGCCCACACCTCCGCGCTCGGCTCGCCCACGGCACTGGACATCCTTCCTCCGCACAAAGTACCCGAAAAATGCCCAAAACGCCCCTTAAAACAAATAAAAGGTAATTTAACACGAGGACGGTCACCCATTTTTACTACGGTTTGGTGTTCGAAAAACAAACAAAAATAAAACCAAAAAAAGGAATGCAACACGAGGACTTCCCAGGAGGTCACCCATCCTAGTACTACTCTCGCCCAAGCACGCTTAACTTCGGAGTTCTGATGGGATCCGGTGCTTTAGTGCTGGTATGATCGCATCCGTCATATCCTGCGTCCTCCTTCCTCTTATGCCCACACCTCCGCGCTCGGCTCGCCCACGGCACTGGACATCCTTCCTCCGCACAAAGTACCCGAAAAATGCCCAAAACGCCCCTTAAAACAAATAAAAGGTAATTTAACACGAGGACGGTCACCCATTTTTACTACGGTTTGGTGTTCGAAAAACAAACAAAAATAAAACCAAAAAAAGGAATGCAACACGAGGACTTCCCAGGAGGTCACCCATCCTAGTACTACTCTCGCCCAAGCACGCTTAACTTCGGAGTTCTGATGGGATCCGGTGCTTTAGTGCTGGTATGATCGCATCCGTCATATCCTGCGTCCTCCTTCCTCTTATGCCCACACCTCCGCGCTCGGCTCGCCCACGGCACTGGACATCCTTCCTCCGCACAAAGTACCCGAAAAATGCCCAAAACGCCCCTTAAAACAAATAAAAGGTAATTTAACACGAGGACGGTCACCCATTTTTACTACGGTTTGGTGTTCGAAAAACAAACAAAAATAAAACCAAAAAAAGGAATGCAACACGAGGACTTCCCAGGAGGTCACCCATCCTAGTACTACTCTCGCCCAAGCACGCTTAACTTCGGAGTTCTGATGGGATCCGGTGCTTTAGTGCTGGTATGATCGCATCCGTCATATCCTGCGTCCTCCTTCCTCTTATGCCCACACCTCCGCGCTCGGCTCGCCCACGGCACTGGACATCCTTCCTCCGCACAAAGTACCCGAAAAATGCCCAAAACGCCCCTTAAAACAAATAAAAGGTAATTTAACACGAGGACGGTCACCCATTTTTACTACGGTTTGGTGTTCGAAAAACAAACAAAAATAAAACCAAAAAAAGGAATGCAACACGAGGACTTCCCAGGAGGTCACCCATCCTAGTACTACTCTCGCCCAAGCACGCTTAACTTCGGAGTTCTGATGGGATCCGGTGCTTTAGTGCTGGTATGATCGCATCCGTCATATCCTGCGTCCTCCTTCCTCTTATGCCCACACCTCCGCGCTCGGCTCGCCCACGGCACTGGACATCCTTCCTCCGCACAAAGTACCCGAAAAATGCCCAAAACGCCCCTTAAAACAAATAAAAGGTAATTTAACACGAGGACGGTCACCCATTTTTACTACGGTTTGGTGTTCGAAAAACAAACAAAAATAAAACCAAAAAAAGGAATGCAACACGAGGACTTCCCAGGAGGTCACCCATCCTAGTACTACTCTCGCCCAAGCACGCTTAACTTCGGAGTTCTGATGGGATCCGGTGCTTTAGTGCTGGTATGATCGCATCCGTCATATCCTGCGTCCTCCTTCCTCTTATGCCCACACCTCCGCGCTCGGCTCGCCCACGGCACTGGACATCCTTCCTCCGCACAAAGTACCCGAAAAATGCCCAAAACGCCCCTTAAAACAAATAAAAGGTAATTTAACACGAGGACGGTCACCCATTTTTACTACGGTTTGGTGTTCGAAAAACAAACAAAAATAAAACCAAAAAAAGGAATGCAACACGAGGACTTCCCAGGAGGTCACCCATCCTAGTACTACTCTCGCCCAAGCACGCTTAACTTCGGAGTTCTGATGGGATCCGGTGCTTTAGTGCTGGTATGATCGCATCCGTCATATCCTGCGTCCTCCTTCCTCTTATGCCCACACCTCCGCGCTCGGCTCGCCCACGGCACTGGACATCCTTCCTCCGCACAAAGTACCCGAAAAATGCCCAAAACGCCCCTTAAAACAAATAAAAGGTAATTTAACACGAGGACGGTCACCCATTTTTACTACGGTTTGGTGTTCGAAAAACAAACAAAAATAAAACCAAAAAAAGGAATGCAACACGAGGACTTCCCAGGAGGTCACCCATCCTAGTACTACTCTCGCCCAAGCACGCTTAACTTCGGAGTTCTGATGGGATCCGGTGCTTTAGTGCTGGTATGATCGCATCCGTCATATCCTGCGTCCTCCTTCCTCTTATGCCCACACCTCCGCGCTCGGCTCGCCCACGGCACTGGACATCCTTCCTCCGCACAAAGTACCCGAAAAATGCCCAAAACGCCCCTTAAAACAAATAAAAGGTAATTTAACACGAGGACGGTCACCCATTTTTACTACGGTTTGGTGTTCGAAAAACAAACAAAAATAAAACCAAAAAAAGGAATGCAACACGAGGACTTCCCAGGAGGTCACCCATCCTAGTACTACTCTCGCCCAAGCACGCTTAACTTCGGAGTTCTGATGGGATCCGGTGCTTTAGTGCTGGTATGATCGCATCCGTCATATCCTGCGTCCTCCTTCCTCTTATGCCCACACCTCCGCGCTCGGCTCGCCCACGGCACTGGACATCCTTCCTCCGCACAAAGTACCCGAAAAATGCCCAAAACGCCCCTTAAAACAAATAAAAGGTAATTTAACACGAGGACGGTCACCCATTTTTACTACGGTTTGGTGTTCGAAAAACAAACAAAAATAAAACCAAAAAAAGGAATGCAACACGAGGACTTCCCAGGAGGTCACCCATCCTAGTACTACTCTCGCCCAAGCACGCTTAACTTCGGAGTTCTGATGGGATCCGGTGCTTTAGTGCTGGTATGATCGCATCCGTCATATCCTGCGTCCTCCTTCCTCTTATGCCCACACCTCCGCGCTCGGCTCGCCCACGGCACTGGACATCCTTCCTCCGCACAAAGTACCCGAAAAATGCCCAAAACGCCCCTTAAAACAAATAAAAGGTAATTTAACACGAGGACGGTCACCCATTTTTACTACGGTTTGGTGTTCGAAAAACAAACAAAAATAAAACCAAAAAAAGGAATGCAACACGAGGACTTCCCAGGAGGTCACCCATCCTAGTACTACTCTCGCCCAAGCACGCTTAACTTCGGAGTTCTGATGGGATCCGGTGCTTTAGTGCTGGTATGATCGCATCCGTCATATCCTGCGTCCTCCTTCCTCTTATGCCCACACCTCCGCGCTCGGCTCGCCCACGGCACTGGACATCCTTCCTCCGCACAAAGTACCCGAAAAATGCCCAAAACGCCCCTTAAAACAAATAAAAGGTAATTTAACACGAGGACGGTCACCCATTTTTACTACGGTTTGGTGTTCGAAAAACAAACAAAAATAAAACCAAAAAAAGGAATGCAACACGAGGACTTCCCAGGAGGTCACCCATCCTAGTACTACTCTCGCCCAAGCACGCTTAACTTCGGAGTTCTGATGGGATCCGGTGCTTTAGTGCTGGTATGATCGCATCCGTCATATCCTGCGTCCTCCTTCCTCTTATGCCCACACCTCCGCGCTCGGCTCGCCCACGGCACTGGACATCCTTCCTCCGCACAAAGTACCCGAAAAATGCCCAAAACGCCCCTTAAAACAAATAAAAGGTAATTTAACACGAGGACGGTCACCCATTTTTACTACGGTTTGGTGTTCGAAAAACAAACAAAAATAAAACCAAAAAAAGGAATGCAACACGAGGACTTCCCAGGAGGTCACCCATCCTAGTACTACTCTCGCCCAAGCACGCTTAACTTCGGAGTTCTGATGGGATCCGGTGCTTTAGTGCTGGTATGATCGCATCCGTCATATCCTGCGTCCTCCTTCCTCTTATGCCCACACCTCCGCGCTCGGCTCGCCCACGGCACTGGACATCCTTCCTCCGCACAAAGTACCCGAAAAATGCCCAAAACGCCCCTTAAAACAAATAAAAGGTAATTTAACACGAGGACGGTCACCCATTTTTACTACGGTTTGGTGTTCGAAAAACAAACAAAAATAAAACCAAAAAAAGGAATGCAACACGAGGACTTCCCAGGAGGTCACCCATCCTAGTACTACTCTCGCCCAAGCACGCTTAACTTCGGAGTTCTGATGGGATCCGGTGCTTTAGTGCTGGTATGATCGCATCCGTCATATCCTGCGTCCTCCTTCCTCTTATGCCCACACCTCCGCGCTCGGCTCGCCCACGGCACTGGACATCCTTCCTCCGCACAAAGTACCCGAAAAATGCCCAAAACGCCCCTTAAAACAAATAAAAGGTAATTTAACACGAGGACGGTCACCCATTTTTACTACGGTTTGGTGTTCGAAAAACAAACAAAAATAAAACCAAAAAAAGGAATGCAACACGAGGACTTCCCAGGAGGTCACCCATCCTAGTACTACTCTCGCCCAAGCACGCTTAACTTCGGAGTTCTGATGGGATCCGGTGCTTTAGTGCTGGTATGATCGCATCCGTCATATCCTGCGTCCTCCTTCCTCTTATGCCCACACCTCCGCGCTCGGCTCGCCCACGGCACTGGACATCCTTCCTCCGCACAAAGTACCCGAAAAATGCCCAAAACGCCCCTTAAAACAAATAAAAGGTAATTTAACACGAGGACGGTCACCCATTTTTACTACGGTTTGGTGTTCGAAAAACAAACAAAAATAAAACCAAAAAAAGGAATGCAACACGAGGACTTCCCAGGAGGTCACCCATCCTAGTACTACTCTCGCCCAAGCACGCTTAACTTCGGAGTTCTGATGGGATCCGGTGCTTTAGTGCTGGTATGATCGCATCCGTCATATCCTGCGTCCTCCTTCCTCTTATGCCCACACCTCCGCGCTCGGCTCGCCCACGGCACTGGACATCCTTCCTCCGCACAAAGTACCCGAAAAATGCCCAAAACGCCCCTTAAAACAAATAAAAGGTAATTTAACACGAGGACGGTCACCCATTTTTACTACGGTTTGGTGTTCGAAAAACAAACAAAAATAAAACCAAAAAAAGGAATGCAACACGAGGACTTCCCAGGAGGTCACCCATCCTAGTACTACTCTCGCCCAAGCACGCTTAACTTCGGAGTTCTGATGGGATCCGGTGCTTTAGTGCTGGTATGATCGCATCCGTCATATCCTGCGTCCTCCTTCCTCTTATGCCCACACCTCCGCGCTCGGCTCGCCCACGGCACTGGACATCCTTCCTCCGCACAAAGTACCCGAAAAATGCCCAAAACGCCCCTTAAAACAAATAAAAGGTAATTTAACACGAGGACGGTCACCCATTTTTACTACGGTTTGGTGTTCGAAAAACAAACAAAAATAAAACCAAAAAAAGGAATGCAACACGAGGACTTCCCAGGAGGTCACCCATCCTAGTACTACTCTCGCCCAAGCACGCTTAACTTCGGAGTTCTGATGGGATCCGGTGCTTTAGTGCTGGTATGATCGCATCCGTCATATCCTGCGTCCTCCTTCCTCTTATGCCCACACCTCCGCGCTCGGCTCGCCCACGGCACTGGACATCCTTCCTCCGCACAAAGTACCCGAAAAATGCCCAAAACGCCCCTTAAAACAAATAAAAGGTAATTTAACACGAGGACGGTCACCCATTTTTACTACGGTTTGGTGTTCGAAAAACAAACAAAAATAAAACCAAAAAAAGGAATGCAACACGAGGACTTCCCAGGAGGTCACCCATCCTAGTACTACTCTCGCCCAAGCACGCTTAACTTCGGAGTTCTGATGGGATCCGGTGCTTTAGTGCTGGTATGATCGCATCCGTCATATCCTGCGTCCTCCTTCCTCTTATGCCCACACCTCCGCGCTCGGCTCGCCCACGGCACTGGACATCCTTCCTCCGCACAAAGTACCCGAAAAATGCCCAAAACGCCCCTTAAAACAAATAAAAGGTAATTTAACACGAGGACGGTCACCCATTTTTACTACGGTTTGGTGTTCGAAAAACAAACAAAAATAAAACCAAAAAAAGGAATGCAACACGAGGACTTCCCAGGAGGTCACCCATCCTAGTACTACTCTCGCCCAAGCACGCTTAACTTCGGAGTTCTGATGGGATCCGGTGCTTTAGTGCTGGTATGATCGCATCCGTCATATCCTGCGTCCTCCTTCCTCTTATGCCCACACCTCCGCGCTCGGCTCGCCCACGGCACTGGACATCCTTCCTCCGCACAAAGTACCCGAAAAATGCCCAAAACGCCCCTTAAAACAAATAAAAGGTAATTTAACACGAGGACGGTCACCCATTTTTACTACGGTTTGGTGTTCGAAAAACAAACAAAAATAAAACCAAAAAAAGGAATGCAACACGAGGACTTCCCAGGAGGTCACCCATCCTAGTACTACTCTCGCCCAAGCACGCTTAACTTCGGAGTTCTGATGGGATCCGGTGCTTTAGTGCTGGTATGATCGCATCCGTCATATCCTGCGTCCTCCTTCCTCTTATGCCCACACCTCCGCGCTCGGCTCGCCCACGGCACTGGACATCCTTCCTCCGCACAAAGTACCCGAAAAATGCCCAAAACGCCCCTTAAAACAAATAAAAGGTAATTTAACACGAGGACGGTCACCCATTTTTACTACGGTTTGGTGTTCGAAAAACAAACAAAAATAAAACCAAAAAAAGGAATGCAACACGAGGACTTCCCAGGAGGTCACCCATCCTAGTACTACTCTCGCCCAAGCACGCTTAACTTCGGAGTTCTGATGGGATCCGGTGCTTTAGTGCTGGTATGATCGCATCCGTCATATCCTGCGTCCTCCTTCCTCTTATGCCCACACCTCCGCGCTCGGCTCGCCCACGGCACTGGACATCCTTCCTCCGCACAAAGTACCCGAAAAATGCCCAAAACGCCCCTTAAAACAAATAAAAGGTAATTTAACACGAGGACGGTCACCCATTTTTACTACGGTTTGGTGTTCGAAAAACAAACAAAAATAAAACCAAAAAAAGGAATGCAACACGAGGACTTCCCAGGAGGTCACCCATCCTAGTACTACTCTCGCCCAAGCACGCTTAACTTCGGAGTTCTGATGGGATCCGGTGCTTTAGTGCTGGTATGATCGCATCCGTCATATCCTGCGTCCTCCTTCCTCTTATGCCCACACCTCCGCGCTCGGCTCGCCCACGGCACTGGACATCCTTCCTCCGCACAAAGTACCCGAAAAATGCCCAAAACGCCCCTTAAAACAAATAAAAGGTAATTTAACACGAGGACGGTCACCCATTTTTACTACGGTTTGGTGTTCGAAAAACAAACAAAAATAAAACCAAAAAAAGGAATGCAACACGAGGACTTCCCAGGAGGTCACCCATCCTAGTACTACTCTCGCCCAAGCACGCTTAACTTCGGAGTTCTGATGGGATCCGGTGCTTTAGTGCTGGTATGATCGCATCCGTCATATCCTGCGTCCTCCTTCCTCTTATGCCCACACCTCCGCGCTCGGCTCGCCCACGGCACTGGACATCCTTCCTCCGCACAAAGTACCCGAAAAATGCCCAAAACGCCCCTTAAAACAAATAAAAGGTAATTTAACACGAGGACGGTCACCCATTTTTACTACGGTTTGGTGTTCGAAAAACAAACAAAAATAAAACCAAAAAAAGGAATGCAACACGAGGACTTCCCAGGAGGTCACCCATCCTAGTACTACTCTCGCCCAAGCACGCTTAACTTCGGAGTTCTGATGGGATCCGGTGCTTTAGTGCTGGTATGATCGCATCCGTCATATCCTGCGTCCTCCTTCCTCTTATGCCCACACCTCCGCGCTCGGCTCGCCCACGGCACTGGACATCCTTCCTCCGCACAAAGTACCCGAAAAATGCCCAAAACGCCCCTTAAAACAAATAAAAGGTAATTTAACACGAGGACGGTCACCCATTTTTACTACGGTTTGGTGTTCGAAAAACAAACAAAAATAAAACCAAAAAAAGGAATGCAACACGAGGACTTCCCAGGAGGTCACCCATCCTAGTACTACTCTCGCCCAAGCACGCTTAACTTCGGAGTTCTGATGGGATCCGGTGCTTTAGTGCTGGTATGATCGCATCCGTCATATCCTGCGTCCTCCTTCCTCTTATGCCCACACCTCCGCGCTCGGCTCGCCCACGGCACTGGACATCCTTCCTCCGCACAAAGTACCCGAAAAATGCCCAAAACGCCCCTTAAAACAAATAAAAGGTAATTTAACACGAGGACGGTCACCCATTTTTACTACGGTTTGGTGTTCGAAAAACAAACAAAAATAAAACCAAAAAAAGGAATGCAACACGAGGACTTCCCAGGAGGTCACCCATCCTAGTACTACTCTCGCCCAAGCACGCTTAACTTCGGAGTTCTGATGGGATCCGGTGCTTTAGTGCTGGTATGATCGCATCCGTCATATCCTGCGTCCTCCTTCCTCTTATGCCCACACCTCCGCGCTCGGCTCGCCCACGGCACTGGACATCCTTCCTCCGCACAAAGTACCCGAAAAATGCCCAAAACGCCCCTTAAAACAAATAAAAGGTAATTTAACACGAGGACGGTCACCCATTTTTACTACGGTTTGGTGTTCGAAAAACAAACAAAAATAAAACCAAAAAAAGGAATGCAACACGAGGACTTCCCAGGAGGTCACCCATCCTAGTACTACTCTCGCCCAAGCACGCTTAACTTCGGAGTTCTGATGGGATCCGGTGCTTTAGTGCTGGTATGATCGCATCCGTCATATCCTGCGTCCTCCTTCCTCTTATGCCCACACCTCCGCGCTCGGCTCGCCCACGGCACTGGACATCCTTCCTCCGCACAAAGTACCCGAAAAATGCCAA